>JACSVZ010000030.1:5891602-5947678 GCA_014706295.1 Lycocorax pyrrhopterus obiensis | reverse complement strand
AAACAGATACTTTAAGTGTTTTAAAATAGGTAAAATTTTTCATTTACCATCATGATCAGCATTGATTAGGTAATTGTGATCAAGAGGTTTTTTTAAAGAAAAATCATTTTAATATAGTCTCAGTACAAAATCGGAGTGGTATATCACAGTCAGATTTTTTTTGAATTAATCACCTGGAACAATGTAGAAAGTGAAAAGCATTTTCAGGTAAGTGCAGGGCTGATGAGGCTGCAGGTATCTGACAAACAGTCCTTCACTTTTGCACCTCTCATGCTAAATATGCTAATTTTCTCTATAAAACCTCTGCATCTGCAGAAAGCAGCCTCTTGTAAATGACTTGGGCACCAACAGTCCTGTCCAGCCCAAAAGAGGGAATAAACTGAAATTGCTTGATTTTATTTAAAAGAAAACAAAGCCAAAACCAAAATAACCAGTGGCTGGAAGTAGGGCAAAACCCTGACACTCTTACCTTCTAAAAGTTTGTATTTCTTTGTGGGTTTTTTCCCCAGTTGGACACAGGCACATGCAAGTAGCCAATGCAATGAGTTCTCCTCTGGAATACAGGGCTATCAGCAGGAGTACTGCAAGAGCCCTAGGAAAGAGAGAACAGCTCTCGCAGTCACTTTGAGAGGTTTAGTGAGACACTGTGTCTGCCCTACGTCTTTCCCAAACCATTCCCAGGCTTTTCCCAAACCTCTGCCAGTGGCTCTGTGAGGTCAGCGAGTTCCACGTAAGGTCCAGGTCAAGCCTGACTTGCCCAGCCTTGTCTTCTGCAAAGTCAAACCCCTCCTTGAAAACCCCCAGACCTCTCAGGCTTATCTCTGCAGACAACTGGCAGTAATTCACATCTCGTGTCTTCCACCAAGATCTTGACTTCGTTATTCTTGCTTAGCCCAGAATAAATCAGGAGGAAAGGTCTTGGAACAGGACTATGTAACAGTGTTAAATCTAAGAAGTGGAAAAGCAGGGATGTTTATTAAATAATAAATAGATGTTCCCAGATTTTCTTAAGACTAATAGTGGCCAGCAGGAAGGAAAAAAAGCTTAACCAATATTAATATAGCTTGGTTTTTACATAAAAAACATTACCAGTTTCCTTTTGTTTTGGTTTTGTTTTGAGTACATTTTCAGAACTACTACTGTAGTACACTTTTTCTATTACTGTAGTACTTTCTAGCCTTGGGTAATGTCATTTTTTCTCCCCCTCTAAATACAAAACAAAATTTTTTCCTGGAGTTTGCAGCAAAATGGGATTTCTGCAGTTTCTCACTGAGCTTTAAACTAGCTCCAGCCTGCACAGGGATGTCCTTCATGCTGTCATATGCACTGGCCTTTCAAACAAGAAAATGAGGAAAAAGTATTTGCCAGTCTCCAACACATAAGGACAAAATAGTCCTAATAATTCTTAATAACCAGCTGCTGAGTCCAGCCTGCCTCAGGGGAAAGGATAAAGAACGTAGCACAGCTACTGACTGCAGATCCCTCCTCAAAAAATGGTGACACCGAGTCCCATGAGGAGCTTTTTTATCCAGACTTTCACGATCCTCAGGTTTTCAGGAAGGATTTTCAGCTGTCATCGTTTTCTGGCCCAGGATGCACTGACAGCCCGTCAGGTCCCGCAGCCCCACCTCCGTAAGGTCTGTCTCTTCTCATATCAGTCTCAATTTCTTTTTCTCACATTGGAAGGCCAATAAAAACTTTAAAGTATCCCAGCCAAGATTATCTGCTTTAAAGATAGCTATCTCAGGCCAAGTTTCCTAAACTTAGTTTATACTTTGATATATGCTTTGATAGTAGAAACTGAACCTTGGGATATCCCACCATCCTATTCCAGAAACTGACTTGCAAAGTAATTAGAAAAATTGATTAAATGTCAGTAAACACAACTCTATTAAACAAAAAGGATCTTATTTTGAAGACACTTCTGCAGTTCTTTTTTACCTTGGCATAAAACCAGAGTATTTGGTATATTTCTGTATATCACTCCCTTTCCCAAGAATCTTTGTTGTGCAAGCATGATTTAATTAATCTTCACAAATCTGCCCAAAATGTAATTACTATCTTTTGAAGATAAGGACAGATTTATTAAAATAGCATGTCCCACTTTTGTGCCAGAGCTCGCAGTCTTCCGAGTCTTGGATTATGATTTCTCAGCACAGAGCTCCAGCAACACGCAGCACACAGCAACCAGGAACAACCACCTCCACCTTTGACTCCTCCCAGGGCTTGATTTATAGGGCTTCTGCCTGCCCTGCAGCCACAGCTGTTTGTAGGAGGTTGATGAGTACCTTAGGTTGAGGTGGTCTTAATTAATAATTGGATCCTGGTGTGGATCTTTGGTCTTGAGTGAGAGTTTGGCTAGTGCATACAAACAGGGTTTAAATACATTATACAACACACTTTAATTCAAAAATCTTCTTTTCCCATGCACAAAAACAAAGGTAAAGAAGAGTGTCACTTTTATACCGGAGAGAGAACACGTGCAGGAAAAGGACTATCTTTGTTTATTGACATGCTGTTGAATCCTCCACTTGCAGCTGAAAATTTTTCTAATCACTCTGCCCAAAACTCTTTGGTGTTCTGTGTAACACGGTGCAGATGGACACTGTGACATGGGGAGCAGAGTGTAGGAAGTGGCATCCATCACGGAAAAGGGCATATTCAGACCAAACTGGTCTCACTAAAATGAAACCAAATGGAAATATAAGTTGTCTGGTAATCAGTTTTGGTTTGGATTGGGGGTTTTTGGTCCCTTCTTTAATTTCTGAATCCATTTGCTCCATTAGGATGGAATCACTGAGGGCTTTGTCTACCTACCACTGTCCATAATCTGGCAAGATGCGTCATTTTCTGCATAAAATTTTCATAACAAACTATTGTTTTGGTGGTTTAAATCAAAATAATTTTGGTTCCTCCTTCTGAGCAATAAAGATGCTCAGAAAGAGGAAGAAACTCTCTTGGCTCCCCTGAAAAATGTAAAAAAAATTTTGAAAATGCCATGCTAAGTTCTTAAATGTTTTCAGAAGTTTTTCCACATTTTTTGAGTTAAAGTTGTTCACCATTTTTTCTTCCACAGCAAATTCTTCTTTTATTCCTTTCATTATTGGAGAGAAAGCATCATCCACCTGGAACTTCTCTGAGCAGCATTGCTTCCCTCAGAGCATTGATGAAGTTTGGTTTACAAGAGATGCACCTGATCCTACTGCCATTGCACACAAAAGACATGGATTGGCTAAGGAAAAAAACAGAGAAAGTAAATAATTTATTTACTTTATGTTATTTTTAACATCGATCTCCAGTTAAACCCTCTGGTCCCTACATGTGCCTTGCTGGAAGATTTTTCCATTATTGCAAGAATAAATCACTTCCAGTGCCACGTTTACTTCTCGGTTGATATTGTCATGAATTCAAGTCTGCATGTTAAATAACTCAAAGAAAATATAATGTTCATATCAAGTAACTTTTAATGACTATTTAACAAATTCCAAGTACTGTTTATTCTTGTGAGTCACTGCAGCTCCCCAGACTGTAGCAAACTTACAGCATTGCCCTTCAAATTATGCATGGAAGGGCCAAGTATCTTGTTGATTTTGGACTGCAAGGTGCCAGAGAATTCTGAGAATTTAATGGGTTTGTGTTCTGACACGCAGGTGACAAATATTAGTCACGACTTTATATTTTTGGACACTGCATATCCTACTTCAAAAACACAGCAAGTTTGGGGTATCTGAACAGTAACAACCTGTGTAAAACTCTGTCCCGTTCCACTATAAAAGGGAGAGCCGGGAAGAATTCTTTTGACAGATTTTTCTGACGAAAAATCAAGCACAACACGGCAATTTATATCTGAAAACCATTTATTGAAATAAAACTAAAAAAAAACAAGGATGAACAAACAAACAAACAACTAAATGTTCTTATTAAAGGGCGGGGGGACAGGAAAAAGGAGCTGAGAGAGAGAGAAGAGAGAGAGGGGAAAGAAGCAGAAGGCAGGGGACAGAGTTACCACAGAACCCCGGCTATTTGTCAGCATCGGTCTGGCAGACGGAGCGCGCGTGTTGCGAACCGCGGAGCGTTTGCGGAGCTGCAGCGGCAGAGGCCGGGCGCGATTTTTAAAGAGCAGCAGGCTGCGAGTCCCTTCCGCCGGCGGCGAACAGGCTGCTGTGGTTACAGGTGCTATTTTTAAGGAGCAGCGGGCTGCGAGTCTCTTCCGCCGGCGGGGAACAGGCTGCTGTGGCTACAGGCGCGCTCCCGGAAGCAGCTGCGGTCCCTCAGCGCCGGGGCGCGGTGGCTGCGGGCGGCGGCGGCTGCGGGCTGGGGGCCGCGGGGTTGTGCTCCGGGCTCGGTGCCGCGGGGAACACGGCGGCAGCGGCGGTGGTCACGGCTACATGCAGGCGGTGGCCACTGCAGGTTGGAGCAGGCGGCGGCTGGAAACTGGGAGTGGGCAGTGGCTGCGAGCATGAGACCCTCACGGCGACAAGCCAGTTCCCGGAATTGGCACAGCAGGGCAAGCAGGCACGGGCAGGGAAACAGGACCACAGGAAAGAAGGCGCGAAGGCGGGAGCAGAAGGGGCCAAGCTGACCCTCCAAGCGACCCAAAGCAAAAAGACAAGGCAGACCCCGTGGTGTTGCGGCTGGCTGCTTTTGTGTGCCCCCAAACTCCTCCCTCAACTCGGCTTCGCGGGCCCGTTTTTGACGGGCATTTTTCGTGGGCATCCAGGTATTTGCCTTCACCAGCAAGCGTATGGGGGGCGGCATGTGGGGAGCTGCTCGCAGTCTAATCATGGAAGCTTCCTCTGGGGACAGGGCAACAGTTTTTTAATAGAAATTTTCTTCACCTCATTTGTGACTGTGATAAATAGATGCTATAATATTGGCTTTCTGCAAATGTTAAAATAAGTGATGTTAAAAGTAGCTTTTGTAGCAGTGGCTTTGTCACAAATAGATGCTATATGTAAAATAGTTTTATTACAAAATAGATGCTATATAAGGTAGTTTTGTTGTGAAGATGTGGGGTTTTTTAATACTTTTTTCATTCAACCAAAAACTTAGAAATAGCTATGCTTATGAACTGTTTACTTGGACTCCTGCTACCGGCATACCAACTATCAGCAACAGATAAGATAATATACGTCACCAAAAGGCTTATCCCCCACAGCGATCTGCTGGTTCCGGGAGCTACCGGCGAGATGAGAAAACTGCATTCCATTTTGAACTGTTCCTGGAAAGGGTTTTGAATATGTATAATTGTTTCTGAATATGTAATAAGTCAATGTGTGTGTAAAGGGGGTCTCCAAGATAGCAGGTGTGCTCTTGGCTGAGTGCCAAAGCACCCAGCACTGTTACTTTTGCTTTATTATCTTTGTCCCTTATTGTCCTTTATTAAACTTTTCAGTCCTAACAGGAGAGTGAACCTCGTTTTTCACAATTGGGAACTCGTCCGGGATTAACACCTCGCCTCCGAGACCCTGGGAGACTCCGAGCGGGGGAGGCACGCCCCGCTGAGTTCGGCGGCCGGCTCCGTTTCTTCTGGTGTGAATTGGCGGTTGCAGGTTGACAGCCCATGGACAGGAAAGGGACAAATAAAGCAAAAGAAAGGGAAAAAGAGGCTCCCTAAGAAACCGCGGCAAGTAGCCCCACAATTCTCGTGCACGAAGACCCAGACAAGAAAAGGGATTGTAAGTATTTCCGGGGGGGCGGATACGGGGGTGACTGGTGTGTGAATGAGACGCGGGCTGGTTACCCAGACCTGCGAAGTGAGTGCGGAGTCTCTGAGAGCTGCGGTTCCGACTTTTCGCGAGAAAGGCGGCCAGCGAGGAGACGAAGCGAAAGATAAAAGGAGTGAAAGATTCCCCGGGGGAACTGGGACTGGGTCCCAAGGAAGGGGGTGGGACCCCAGGAAAAAGGGAGCAAAGGGGTTTCCTGGCACAATCCACTAGGAAACGGGGGACGAAAGTGAGGATCCCCGATCCCAGAAAAGTTGCCGGATTGAGGGTTGGAACACACAGAGGCTAGAAAAATTACTCTAGGCGGGAAGTGTGGGATACTATACCCAAGAGAATCTGGGTTGGCCAACAACATTTGGAATTTTACCATTTTATTTGAAAATAATACCCGTGGGTGAATACTAACAAGTGATTTTAAAATCAAGATACCTTATCATTGTGTTGTCTTGTTGTGAGAATGAATGAGACATATTAAAGAAATAAAAGTAAGTGAGTGAGTAAGAGTGAATGGAAGTATATGTCATATAGACTGTTGATTCAAAATTTGACTTTAATATCTGGGGGGAGGTGGATTATGTTATATTAGTATATCATAAAAGGGAAAAGGTTTTCTGTGCTGTGAGGGGAGGGAGTGTTTCAGTTGCCAGAGGGGCAGGTTAGAGCAAAAACGGGGGAACAGGTACCATTTTAAGATATTTAGTAAATAATGGGACAAGGAACCAGTAAGCTGAGTTCAAGGGAAAAAAGGGAGTAAGAAGGTGCCAGCAGATATACCCCAAGAGAGTCCTCTGGGAATTAAGTTAGCCAACTGGGATAGTGATCCTTGTACAAAGGAAAAGGATAAAGATGATTCGGTATTGTACGATAGAATGGACAAAAAGAAATAAGACCCGATCACGTCTATTGGCCTAGGTACAGGTCTTCTGAAGCTTGAATTTGTCAAGCCTTAAATGCATTTGTAAATTCAAAGGATCTGTTCGATTCGGAAGAAAAGGTATATGCCTCTTGTTGGACAGGAGACATAGAACCTCTAGGATTAAAAGTTTTTAAGATATCAAAGACCCCAGAGACAGAGCGAGCAGAGGAAAAGAAAGAAAAGGGCTGGGACCCCCTGGAAGTATTGCCACCTCCATACAATACCGCACTGGCTGTGGCCCCCGCCCCTGCCCCGCACATGCCGGCTGTGCCCACACTGGCTGCGGCCCGGACCGGCCCCAGAACTTTCGCCTCTGTCCCTGCCCTGTGCACGCCAACAGCCCCTCCTTCACTGGAGGTTCCGGCTTTGCTGTCAGCTTCCATCCCTTCCCTGGCTGTAATCCCAGCTTTACCGCCGATTTCAGCGATTCCAATGTATTCCTCTCTTGGGGAAGGAGCACCATACCAAAATTCCAGGAGAAACTCAGTTAAAACCCAGGGGCAGTTCGATAATTCCTCTCCTGCCACTACTCCTAAACAAAGAAGAAAGGCTTCTTCTAAAGTGATGATGATTGAGGAACAGAAAAGTTGGGATCAAGAAATCAATTTATTCCCATTACGAGAAGTATCGATGGGAGGGGCCCAAGGGGGGACGGGATTTGTGAATGTTCCTTTGACTTCTTCAGAAGTCAGGAATTTTAAAAAGGAAATTAAAGGATTGTTAGAAGATCCCATAGGTACAGCTGAACAATTAAACCAGTTCTTAGGTCCCAATATTTTTACTTGGGAAGAAATGCAGTCCATAATGAATATTATTTTTTCCCAAGAGGAGTGGCACATGATTAGAGCTGCTGGAATGAGGATATGGGAAAAGAGAGAATCAACAAGGTCCACCTGGGGACCAGAAAATGCCAATAGCACCTCCTAACTGGAACCACAATGAAGAGGTGGGGCAGGCACATATGAGGGATTATCGTAAACTGATAATCAAAGGAATAAAGAGGCAGCACCCCAAGGGCAAAATGTCAGCGAGGCTTTTGATGGGCAACAAGGGAAAGAGGAAACTCCAACTGATTGGTTAGGCTCTGAAAGAATATGAAACAATACTCCGGAATTGACCCTGAGAGCATAGCTGGGCAAGCTCTATTGAGAGTTAACTTTGTCACCCATGCCTGGCCAGATATTAGAAAAAAGCTGGAAAAGATGGATGATTGGCACGAGCGGGCATTAAATGAATTATTAAGGGAAGCTCAAAAGGTTTATGTACAGAGAGATGAAGAAAAGGCCAAAGTAAAAGCAAAAATTATGATAGTCACTATGCGGGAAAATAACTCCCAGAGGAACCTGAAGCCCCCAAATACCACCCCCAGAAATCCGGGTTTCAGAGATAGAATTTCAGCACAATTAAAAACCCAGGAGCAAATGACAAATGCCTGTTTTTATTGTGGGGAAGGAAGACACTATAAGAGGGAACGCCCTCGTCTAAGAAAAAAACCTGAAAATACTTCAAGAAATACACCCAGAAGAAGAATAGGGAGGTCATGGGCGCTATTTTCTGGGGGATAAATACCATCTAGAGCCTTTGATAACTTTAAAAGTAGGCCCCCAAGAGGAGGTATTTGAATTTATAGTTGATACAGGAGCAGAAAGAACTTGTGTAATAAATATTCCAAGAGGGTGTGATTTGAGTAGTGACACTGTGAAGGTGACAGGAGCAAAGGGGAAGGGTTTCAAGTTCCTGTCATTAAAAATGTGGTGATTGAAGGGGAAACCAGAATAGGGATGGGAGATGACTTACTAGTTCCTAGAGCAGGTTGCAACTTATGGGGAAGGGATTTGCAGGTGCAATTAGGAATAGGGGTCATACCAGAAGAAGGGAAGATGACAGCTAAGTGTTAAAATTTGGCCAAGAAGATGAGGAAAAAAAAAATTAACAAAGAGGTTTGGGCTGGGGAAGGAAATAGGGGAGAATTAAATATTGACCCCATAAGGGTCACAATTGAGAGAGAAGAATGTCCCATACGTGTGCGTCAGTACCCTATATCTTTAGAAGGAAGGGAAGGCTTAAAGCCAGTAATAAAAGAGTTGATAAAAGATGGGACATTGGAACCTTGCATGTCTCCTCATAACACCCCTATTCTCCCAGTAAGAAAATCTGATGGGACATATAGATTGGGTACAAGACTTAAGGGAAGTTAACAAGGGACACGGACCCGTTACCCGGTGGTACCCACCCCTACAGCCTGTTAAGTAAAGTCCCACCTCAGCATCAGTGGTTTAGTGTTGTGGATCTTAAGATGCCTTTTGGGGCTTGCCTGTTGGCAGAAGGTAGTAAAATATTTCTGCTTTTGAATGGGAGGATCCAAGTACTGGGAGAAAACAGCAACTAAGGTGGACAAAATTACCACAGGGATTTACTGAGTCTCCAAATCTATTTGGGCAAGCTTTAGAAGGAATATTGCAGACCTTCCCCCACTCCTCCTGGAATACAAATTATCCAGTATGTGGATGACCTTTTATTATCAGGAGAAGCTGAAGTTGAAGTTAGGGAGGCTATCATAAAACTGCTGACTTTTCTTGGGAAAAAGGATTAAGGTATCAAAGGGGAAACTACAGTTTACAGAATCAGAAGTAAAGTATCTTGGTCACTTAACAAGTAAAGGTAGCCGAAAACTTAATCCTGAAAAGATTGCAGGGATTATATCCCTTCCCCCTCCTTCTTCAAAGAAGGAAGTTAGAAGGCTGCTTGGATTGTTGGGATATTGCAGACTATGCAGCAAAAAACGGGGCCAAAAGGGTTATGTTAATTTTAACCCCAAATAAGGAAGAATTAGAAATTCCAAAATTTAGTAAAGAAGAAGACATACATCAGAAAACTCATTGGGGTACTCAAGCCCTGTGTGATCACTTTTTAAGGAATTATGGATGCATTGGGATCTTTGGATTGGCAAAGCAAGTAACTGATACAACACTGGGAGGCCGCAAGTTAGCTCTGCGACCGTTTCAGAATATCCAAGTGGGCTTTACTGGACTTCCCCAAGTACAGAGGTGGAAGTTTTTATTAGTAATAATAGACCATTTAACTCATTGGGTAGAAGCTGTTCCCACTGTCACAGCTACAGCTAATGTGGTGTGTAAAAACCCTTTTAAAACAGATTATTCCCAGGTATGGAATGGTTAATAGAATAGATTCAGATAGGGGGACACATTTTACATCAAAAGTTTTACATCAAATAACTGAAGCCTTGGGAATCAAATGGGAACTACATACCCCATGGCATCCACAAAGTTCGGGCCGGGTAGAAAGGATGAACCAGACTTTAAAAAGGACTTTAATGAAACTAATGATTGAAACACAAATGTCATGGGTCAAATGTTTTACCTTTGGCCCTGTTGAGAGTCCAAACACAACCCAGGTCAGACCTGGGAGTGTCACCCTATGAGATGATGTTTGGGATTACCCTTCCTGACTGCCCCAACATTAAAAATGCTACTTATGAAGTAGGGAAAATGAGCGTAAAAAATATGTCACCACATTGCAAAAACGCTGGGAAATTTGAGGTTGAGAGGGATAATCCCTCAAACCACACCTTTAGACTTTAAATCCATAATATCCATCCAGGGGAATGGGTACTGGTAAAAACATAGGAAAGAGCAATCTTAACTCCACAATGGGAAGGTCCTTTTCAGGTACTACTGACGACTGAGGCAGCGATCCGAACCAGGGAAAGAGAGTGGATCCACGCCAGCAGAATAAAAGGACCAGTGGAGGAACCGAAGGAATGGACTATAACATCTAAGCCGGGTGATATCAAATTGACTCTTAAACGAGGACTGGGTGGTATTGAATAATCCAACGGAAAAAGTCTTCATGTTTTAATAGACTGTATCCTAATCTCGAGATATCACAACCTCTATCATGCTGGCTGGGTTAAATGTGAATACATAAATTGTAAAATTAGTACTGCAATCACACAAACAACACTCCTTTGTATGAGGTGTTAAATAACAATTTATTCCCTGAGATTATAATTTGCCTTGTGGATAAGAATTACTAGTGCCTGTTGAGTGGGAGGTGCCTGAGGAACGGTGTGAAAATTAACAACTGATTTGCCTGGGGGAAAAAAAAAAAAAAAAAAAAAAAGGAAGTAACAAGAAATAGAGGGCAAGACCAGATTGGCAACTATAACTCGCCGCCAAGAAGATCATATCCACCTGCTGTGGGCAGCAACCCCATAGGCATGGGAGGTGGGGGTATAAGCCATACCGGACCTCTATTACTCCTCCTTCTTGTTTCTTGTTTCTCATCTTTTGGGATACCGGCAAAATCATGTCACAAGGTGCTACCGGAAACTTTACATGGAAAGAAACCGAGGTTCCTTTTTATTACACACACCCACGTTAACAGTCACTGTTATAACCCTTCCAAACTAGGTACCTGTACACAGAACGGGAAAAAATACTGGATTGCAGAAAACCTTAGGAAAAAATGAATGTCCAAAAGGGGAAAGATGGGTTTGTTCACATTTGCCTTTAAAGGTAGGGTCCAAGATTTAGTAAAAGAACAAGTGTAAATGGAAAAGGCTAAGGTAACACAGCAATCTAATTCTGTGTTAACCCCACGCCAAGATTTATATACAAAACTTAAACAGCAATTAGAAAAAGAAATCGATATCTCGAGATTTGGAAAAAATCTGTTTGTGGAATTGGGGGAAAGAATAAGTAAGGAACTAAACGTAACCAACTGTTGGGTCTGTGGAGGGGCCTTTATGTCAGAGAAATTGCCATGGAAAGGCAGTAGCTTAGGCCCGGTTGAACTCCTTAAATGGAACCGGACAAATATAAGAGGGGAAAGCCGACCAGAAGGGTGGATTCTAAGTTCAGCAGTAATAGGAGAAGAATGTCTCTGGCGCACTGGAAAGAATTTTCTTAGTGAAGTAGGAAATACTCCCTGCAAGAGGTATAAAACTAGTAATGGAACTTCTACATGGTAGATCCCAGAAAAACCAACTCTGTATTGGACCCAGAGAAAAACAGGAGGGAAAAATTGCAAGTATAATAATGGAACCAAACTTTTTCAATGCAATGACACAGACAAGAATCCTTATTTTGGGATCCCAGAGATATCAAAATTTTGGGAAAATATAAATGAACAGAGAAAGAATTATTGGAAAGCACCAGATGGCTTATTTTAGATATGTAGAAAAAGAGCATACCCAAAACTTCCCCCCCCAATGAAAAGGGAGTTGTACTCTGGGGATCACACAGCCAAGATTTTTCCTTTTACCGAAATCAGATAGAGATCAATTAGGAGTACCTGTTTATGAAGACTTAAAAAGGAATAAAAGGGAATTGATTAGAGGCTATCAAAAGTGGAGAGATGAAGAATGGCCCCCTGAACGCATACTAGAAACATATGGGCCAGCCACCTGAGCACAAGATGGGAGTTGGGGATATCGAACCCCGATTTATATGCTGAATCGTATTATAAGACTCCAAGCAGTTGTAGAGATAATAACAAACAAAACTGCCCGAGCACTAGAACTGATATCAAGTCAACAAAGCCAAACCTGAGCTGCAGTGCATCAAAACAGGTTGGCTTTGGACTATTTATTAGCTGAGGAAGGGGGTGTTTGTGGAAAATTTAATACATCAGACTGTTGTTTGAAAATAGATGACAACGGGGATGCCGTCCTAGATATAGCCAAAGATATCAGAAAAATAGCCCATGTACCAGTCCAAAAATGGGAATCAATGTTAAAAGCTAGCTGGTGGGATAATGTATTAAGAATAAAATAGTAGAAGAAGCTAAGATTCTTCCTTTTATGCGCTGCAGCTGGTTTGACATTTCTTCCTTGCTTGATCCCGTTTTATTCGACTAATCACCAGCGTAGTCCAAGGTATGCAAGTAGTCACAATGCCTGTGGACCCCAAATTAGCTACATCCGGAACGGCACCAAAAATAATAGTGTTAAGAAAACAAAATAATATGAGAGATCCCTTTGAAGAAGCAAGATTGATTTGTGAAAAAAATGAGCAAATAATGAAAGTCAGAAAACAAGAATTATTGCTCAAGCCAAATGATTTGTAAAAATAGAAGAGGGGGAATTGTGATAAATAGATGCTATAATATTGGCTTTCTGCAAATGTTAAAATAAGTAATGTTAAAAGTAGCCTTTTAAACAGTAGTTTTGTCACAAGTAGATGCTATATGTAAAATAGCTTTATTACAAAACAGATGCTATATAAGGTAGTTTTGTTGTGAAGATGTGGTTTTTTTAATACTTTTTTCATTCAACCAAAAACTTAGAAATAGCTATGCTTATGAACTATTCGGGCTCCTGCTACCACCTATCAGCAACAGATAAGATATCCCCACAGCGATCTGCTCATTCCGGGAACTACCAATCCGGGAACTACCAAGCCGGGCGAACCGAGCTGGGAGAACTGCATTCCATTCTGAACTTTTCCTGAAAAAGGTTTGAATATGCGACGCCAGAAGGCTTATCCCCACAGCGATCTGCTGATTCCGGGAACTACCGACAAAATGGGAAAACTGCATTCCATTTTGAACTGTTCCTGGAAAGAGTTTTAAATATGTATAATTGTTTATGAATATGTATAATTGTTTATGAATATGGAATACTCCAGGTGTATGTAAAGGGTGTTTCCAAGATACCAGGTGTGCTCTTGGCAGAGTGCCAAAAGCACCCAGTGCTGTGACTTTTTGCTTTATTATCTTTGTCCCTTATTGTCCTTTATTAAACTTTTCAATCCTAACAGGAGAGTGAACCTCGTTTTTCACAAGTCTGAGGTCCTGCAGTAGTTTTTATATTTTTCCATTAATTATTTGTTATTGAAATTTTGCTGTTATATCTCCTACTTTGTTGCATATGTTCATCATGTATATGTCGGATTCCATAACACTAGATTCGAACCAAAACACCCTTCAGGATCTGGAGAATGATGAAGTAATTCCTGATTAGCTAACTCAAGACCAAAACAAACACTGAGATGGTAGTGCAAACCTGGCAGCAAAGAAAATCCTTCCCCAAAAAAGAATACATATCCTTCTATACACACTGTCTTTTCAAACGGACTGCTTTTCAAGTTTGCTTACTTTTGTCAAAAGATAAAGGACTGCATGTTCTGGCCTAGTTTAGAAGTAAGTTTTAACTTGATTTTTTTCCCCATCTTTCTCAGATATAGATGCTTAATAATTACATTCATATTTACATTCATATTTATCTACATACTTTTATTTCTGTATTAATTGTACATTTCAGAAGCAGAACTTGAAATATTCTGATTTCAAAACTGGAAACATTACATGAAACCTGAAATAGGAGACTGCTTTCTGTGACACTTTTACCATTGCTCTTTGTTCAGTAAGCAGAATTGTTCCATTTAATGTTCGGTTTATCATTCATAAGATTGGGATGCAGATATTAATGTTATTAAGAAGTTTTGATTTGAAAACATTTTCTGTAGTAAATCCTTCCTCTAGATCCAATGAAGCTGTTTCCAAATAAAGAAAGCTATTTCAAAAGGAAAGTGAAATTTCCTAACGGAGTAATACTAATCCTTAATCACCTCTTCCTTAAAAATTTCAGAATTCTACACAAAGATACCCACGTGATACTTTGTTCCTCTCTTCTTCCTTTACCCTTTGTCTATCTAGAAGCAAGATTCTGTGGTGGGGTTTTTTTGGAGGGTGGGGTGGTTTTGTTTTGGTTTCTGAGGGAGTGTGTTTTTGTCACCTAGCAGGTTTAAAGGAATACTAAACCAAAATATTTATATATGGTGTGATCATGCACAATGAACAGAGTAAGAATAGCTCAGTAAGTATCAGAAAAAGCCAGACCATAACTTGCTGCATTTCAAGTACACAGATCATATATAGATGGAAAAACCTGCAACCATAAGAAATACTACAGGTGTAACTTTAACAGACATTCCAGTGTCGTATTAAATATAAGCTACAGTACCTTTAATTTTAACTGCAAGAATCCAAAATCAAAAAAGGAAAGAATGTATATTACTTATTATAGTTATACTTGTCTGAGCTAGTTTTGACTGGGATAGGGTTAATTTTCTTCACAGTAGGTAGTAATAGTCTGTGTTTTGGAATTGTGCTGAAAACAGTGTTGATAATACAGAAATATGTTACTACTGAGCAGTGTTCACATAGCATCAAGACCTTTACTGCTCCTCACTCTGCCCTGCCAGCAAGTAGACTGGGGGCGCACAAGAAGTTGGGAGGAGAGACAGCCGTCACAGCTGACCCCAACTGACCAAAGGGATATCCCATACCATATGGCATCATGCTCAGCCGTAAAACTAGGGGGGAAATTGCAGGGGGCTTACTGCTCGGAGACTGGTTGGGCATCAATGAGTTGGTAATGAGCAACTTTTCATTTCCATCACTTGTCTGTCTTGGGTTTATTTCTCTTTCTTTGCTATTTTCCTTTTCATTACTATTTTTTTTTCATTTAATTAACTGTTTTTATTTCAACCCATGCATTTTCTCACTTTCACCCTTCCAATTCTCCTCCCCTATTCTGCTGGGGGGGAGGGGATAATGAGTGAGTGGCTGTGTTATGCTTAGTTGCCAGGTGGGTTAAGCCACTACAGTTATTTTGGCACCCAACTTGGGGCTCAAAGGGTTCATGATAATGACAGGTTTGATTAGAATATGCTAGATCAAATTTATAGCTGTTATTACTGTCTAGCTATTAATTGACAGTCTCTTGTGCTTGCCATGGGGCTTACTTGCCTTACTGTATGTTAGTCTAGTGCTCGTTAGTGGCTGCTTTTTGCTTTCATTGCTTTCTGTACTGCTGTAGTGTGGTGACCAATTGACCTGTGGTACAAGAGACAGAGAGTGTTCTTGATAAGACAGTCTCTGGTGCCAAAGATGTATCGGTTATGGTGAGGGTGATAGCATAGGGTTAAAATGTTTCTAAAATCGTGGTGGCTAAAGTAGGCCTTGGGAACGGGAGTGGGCATTGTCTTTGCTAAAATCATGTGAACCTGCATCTGTGTACCCACCTGTATGGTAGATGATAAAGTTAAATGCGATGATTGGTTAGTAATTAAATATAATTAAAAATAATTGTTTAATCGCAACAAGAATCATGAGAAAGGAACAACAATCATGAGAAATGTTGTGGGAAGGGGGCTTAAAACTCATGCTCGGGTGAAATCAATATATACAATAGAACAATATTAAGTTAATGATTAACATGATTATACAACAGTTATGTAAGGAAAGGGTATAAAATGTATCCATCTTGAATCCATGTCGGAGTCAGATCTGGGTCTGTACCCCTGATTCCCAGAGCTCTTCAAATAAAAGCACCTGCATATAATCATACAGTGATTATGTGTTTCTACGCTAACAAGGGAAAGAAGCCTCTCCTGGGATGCCTGCTCGGTTATGGCAATGTACCCCAGTTCTAATTCCCTGGTTGGCTTTGGTGTTAGCCACTCCCCTGTACTTAAGATCGACCTGTCACGTGTTTGGGGTCATTTGCCTATGGAAACCTTTGCGAGCAACAGCAATAAACTGCTGTTTGTGGAACTCTATGCAAGGACCCTTCTCAGCTTCTTGCCGTCGGGTTTATGTTACTGAAGTCATCCCTGTGCCTGTGCGTTCATGCATATGAGCCCACAGAGCCAGAAGGGACTCGGTAACACTGTAGTGCTCATCATCTTACTCTGCTGTGCCTGTGAACATTTTGATAACAGCAATGACCATGCGCCTGGGCTGTCAAATGGCCAAGGCATTCCTGCTGTTTCTATGCTGCTGTACTGGACAGGCTGGTACTCCAGTGTGAACTCAAGTTGAAGGGACTGTGTGACCTGAGGAAGAGTCCACACGAGAACAGGACACCCTGAAGTATCATCTGTGGCCATGACTAAGTCCACACCAGAGCAGGTACATGTTGAAGCACCTGTGGCCATGGCGACGTCTGTGCCACAGCAGGTGTACCTGTGAAGGGATTGTGGCCCAAGGATAAATCCATGCTGGAGAAGGTACACCTAAAAGTGACTGTGGATAAGTCTATGCTTCAGCAGCTATACCCCTGAAGACTGGCTCATAGATAAGGCTCCACTTGGAGCAAGGATAACCCTAAGGAAATGCAGTCTGTGGATAAGTCCAAGCCAGAGCAGAGGCAGGGGGAGGAGTTCATTGCAATGTTAAACCCTATGGTCTGGTCCAAAGGAACCAGGGGTAGGGATTGAAATGGAAATACCTTTAAATTGTTGTAACCCATGTTTTGAGTTTCATGTTATAGGAATTACTATAGCAGAAACCACCTGAACCAATGGAGGATGAGCCTTACAAGAAGCAGTGCAAGTGCAGCAGTGACCTGACCTGAACTGGCTTTGGTGCCCAGTAACTGCACACAACACACCACCTCTTCTGTCCTGAGTTACCACCATAGCAAGTGGAGCCCAAAGTCTTAAACTAAATGAACTCAATGCATATTTTGTGAACATTTTGCACGTGTGGTCCATAGACTAAGGGAATGATATCTGTGTATCAAAGAATGGGAGGGGAGTTGGTGGTTAATGAGAATGCATGGGATAGTGTGGAACCTGAGAACGATGTAAATGGTATGAAATAAGGGGTGGATAATGTACTGGTTTTAACTGGGATAGAGCTTATTTTTTCCATAGAAGCTTGTATGGAGCTATGTTTTGTATTTGTGCTGAAAACAGTGTTGTTAAGAGAGGGATGTTTTAGTTATTGCTGAGCAGTGCTTATGAAGAGTCAAGGCCTGTTTTGCTCCTCACATCACAAGACCAGAGAATAGACTGGGGGTACACAAGAAAATGGGAGGGGACATAGCCAGGACAGCTGACCCCAACTGACTGTTAAGAGGTTAGGATTGTTCTTTTTTTTCTTTTTCTCTCAGGGAATTTTCTCCCATCTGTTGCCTAAGAGATAACGACCAGTACTTGACAGAAACAAAAGAAGTGGCTAAGGTGGGGGAAGGGTGCAGCTGCACTCTTGGAGCTGAGGGGCTTTCAGTTGGAAGGGCAGAGATAGTGCGAGATTTTGGCTGGGGGTTGAGGGGCTGGGCTCGGCTTCTCTCTCACTCTCAAAATCGGAGGGAAGACAGGCTGCGGTCACTGTGGGAAGAATTTGCCACAGCTGTGGAGATCTGTCTCCTACTATTTTCTCCTACCATGAGTGAGGGTCTGTTCGTAAGAGCAGCCGTTGCACTGGGACCTTATTAACACCCTACCTCACTAGAAAGGACCCTCATCATCTACTCAGGTGCCTCAGGGGAAAACTCGGGACTCCGAGCCCCTCCCCACTCCAAAGGAGCCTCTTCCATCTGCATTCGGGAGCCTGGCTGCCATTGCCCAGCCCTGCCATTTTTCTGCTACTGCTCTGGGTTTTTCACTACACTGTAACCCAGCACCCTGTGCCTGCTGGGACACCCTGTGGCTCCTGCTACAGCTGCGGAGTTTCTGCTACACTTTGTTTACTACCCTGGGTGTGTCCGCCTCAGCCATTCCAGCCACTGCTCCGAGGTTCCTGCTACAGCCCATTTCACCATCTGGAGGGGCACTGGGATCGGCTGCTCCTATGAGGTTGTAAAGGAAGCCCCTTTTCTATCTCTCCCGCCGGTGCACCTGCCATTAACCGTGTGGAGAAGGCAGCTGAGCTCATGCCATAATGCCCCCCCTGGACTGCGGGGGAATCATTGCACCTACCCTGCCAAGTCGGGAACCACCAGCGCCCCTGCTGGCTGTGACTATAACTACACCAAAGGGGAAAGTGCCTGACAGCTGAGAGAAGGCTGTTAGTGGGTTTCTGGGTTTGTTTGTTCTTGCTGCTGTCATTGTTGTTTGTTTGCCTTGTTATACATATGCATATTAATAAAGAACTGTTATTCCTTTTCCCATATCTTTGCCTGAAAGCCCCATAATTTCAAAGTTATAATAATTCGGAGGGAAGGGGGTCATATTTTCCATTCCAAGGGAGGTTCCCACCTTCCTTGGCAGACACCTGTCTTTCAAACCAAGGCAGATTTTGACACCCAATGTGCGACTTGAGGGCATCAAGAGGTAAGGGTGAAAAAAGAATAACAGTCCCTGGGTAACCTATTTTTGTGTGCTGGATATAGAAACCTCATTAAGCAGCACCATGCGGTCTAGCTTATGCTGGTTTGGTTGGCATATGATTGTGGCTACATTTTTCCCATTTGCAGCTCTGTCAGGGTTTTAGGAGTTCTTTTGGTTTTTTTTTTTTCCCTTAAGGAATTTTCCCCCATACAGGTTGCTAGGAGACAATAACGACTGGATACTTAAGAGAGACAAAAGACATGGCCACAGCTGGGGGGGGCGGGTCCAGCTGGCTGCTCTCTTTTACCTGGGATTTTCTCCTGGAGGGCAGATATGCTGCGAGATTTGGACTGGGAAAACAGGGTTGGGTGCAGCCCCTAGCTCTCT
This sequence comes from Lycocorax pyrrhopterus obiensis, assembly GCA_014706295.1. Lineage (NCBI taxonomy): Eukaryota > Metazoa > Chordata > Aves > Passeriformes > Paradisaeidae > Lycocorax > Lycocorax pyrrhopterus. The sequence goes on along the minus strand of JACSVZ010000030.1, from coordinate 5,928,566 downwards.
CTTGTTCTCTCGGCATTCAGAGGGGAGAGAGGCTGTGGTCACTATGGGGAGAATTCGTCACCACTGTGGGGTTCTGCCTTCTGCTGCCTTTCTTCTACCGTGAGTGTAGCTCTGCTCGCTGGAGTGGCCATTGCACTGGGACCTTGTAAACACCCTACCTCACTAAAAGAGTGACTTTTCACCATCTGCTCAAGTCCCTCAGGGGAAAAACCCCAGGGTCCCGAGCCCACCTTTCCCTGCCCAGCTCAGAGCTGGGCCATCGCTGCCCTGCCATTTCTTTGGCACTGCTCTGGGTTTTCCCTACACTGTAGCTCCGCAGTCCCTGCCTGCTGAGACGTCCCATGGTTCCCACTACAGCTGTGGAGTTTGATACATCTCGTCTACCACCTGGGATTTTTGCTCATTGCTGCCATTCCAGCTTGCTGCTCCCGAGAGTCCTGCTGGGGCACCAATATTGGCTGCCCCAGGGGGTTTGTGAAGCAAACCTTTCTTCCATCCCTTCCCATCTCGGCCAAGCCGCCATTACCGCGTGCTCCCCAAGCTGGCGCCGTAGTGCCCCCTGCAGCCACAGGGGAATAATCGCACCTGCCCTGCCAGGCTGGGAGCCAACAGTGCCCCTGCCAGCTGTGACCATCACTACCCCAAATGGGAAAGTGCCAGTGGCCGAGAAGGCTGTTACTGGGTTTCTGGTTCTGTTTGTTGTTACTGCCTTAGTTATTGTTGCTTGTTTGCCTTTTTATGTATACTAGTAAAGAACTGTTTTTCCTACTCTCATATCTTTGCCTAAAAGCCACTTAATTTCAAAGTAATAATAATTCGGAGGGAAGGGGGTTACATTTTCCATTCCAAGGGAGGCTTCTGCCTTCCTTAGCAGACACCTGTCTTTCAAACCAAGACAGATTTTGGCACCCAACATGCGGCTTGAGGGCATCAAGAGAAAAGGGTGAAAAAGGAATTACAGTTCCTTGTTAACCTAATTTTTGTGTGCTGAATATAGAAACCTTGTTAGGCAGCACCATGTGGTCTAGCTTACTCTGGTTTGGGTGGCACGTGGTTGCAGCTATATTTTTCCCATTTGCAGCTCCTTATCTAAACATGGGTCCTATGACTAAGGCTACCGTGGCTGTTATCCAGTTTGCACTATGGGTCGATAAGGTGAGGAATTCATGGATTTTTAAATTCCTCTAGAAGGCAGGCAGATGGATACAGGGCTATCACACACTAAGTGCATGTTTTTGGGGTTATGTTAATAATGGTACCTTCTGTGAGGAAATAATACCGGGGGAGGTTTTCTCCCAACCCTTCAACCAGTTCTTTGGGCCTAACCCACCAGGTTTCCAAGGGTTTAAATTTCCTCTGGATACTAACCAAGTGGTGCTGATAGGCCTATTCTATTTAGCATTCAGAGATAAGGTGAGATTGACTTGGATAACCACCCAGGCACCTACCCCAGAGGCTAGGGATGCTGCCCCAGGACCAGACACAGCCCCAGAGACTAAGGATGCTACCGCAGAGCGTGACCCTGCCCCACAGCTCACCTCAGAACAGAACCACCCAGATTGGATGGGGGTAATAGAGGAGAAGATATTCCAGGTGCTGAGAGAATAGACCTCCCCAGCAGGTGGGAAACCCTCTCCCTGCCTCAAAGAGGGAGAGTCTGATGGTGCAGCAGTGGGACCCACAGACATTAAAACTGTCCAGGTTCCAGCTGAACCACAAGAGCAGCCACAGCCAGCAGCAATCACCCCTGTGCAGAGGAGGAAGACCAAATCAGTGCGCCCAGTTAATGATGATGGGAAACCAGGGCCCTCACAACCAGCAGGAGAGCTGGAGCCTGAAATCATCACTGAGTCCCTGTCATACGGCAGTCTCCGTAATCTGCAAAAAGACTGTGCAACAGGGGCGCGAGGCTTACGCGACCTGGTTACGTCGGGTTTGGGACCTTATGGGTACAGGCGTGCAACTGGATAGTGGCAAGGCAAGGTAATTGGGATCCTTGACCCAGGACCCGGGTGTGGATCAGGTATTTGTGAGGCAGACAGGGACCCTTTCCCTCTGGGAGCGGCTTTTAATGAGTGTAAGAGAGTGGTTTGTTCACAAAGAGAGAATGCAGGAATACCATCATAGAATGCGCTGGAAAACCCTTGAGGAAGGGATCCAACAGCTGAGAGAAGTGGCAGTATTAGAGATGCTCTTTGGGAGGGATGGACAGCATGATAATGACCCTGACAAGGTCAGGTGCACAGGGCAAATGTTGTGGAATCTGGCAAATCTAGGGCCACAGCAATACACCACCTTCATTGCAACAATTAATGCTGAGGACAACTGAGACACAGCGGGTTCCGTCGCCAACAGGCTCAGGTATTATGAGAGTATGGTCAATGGCCCGATGCACACTCATGTCTCTGCTGTGGTTAAGGACCTCAAAGAGGAATTTAAAGAGGAGATGAGGGACATGAGGGAGGAGGTGAGGAAGATCAGTGTGGCACCAGTGCGAGTCACAGGCCCCGAAGTCAGAGCTCGACATCCCCCAGCTAGAGAGAGAGGGTACACCCCATGAGCTGAGCTGTGGTTCTTTCTGTGTGACCATGGAGAAGACATGAGAAGGTGGGATGGGAAACCCACTTTTGTCCTGGCAGCACGGATGTGAGAACTCAAGGAAGGAAACACTAACCGAGGGGGTTCTGCTAGAGTGAGAGTAGCCTCAGCCTCCCATGACCGAGCTGCCAGGTATTACAGAAGGGAGGATGATATGTCGGATCCCCTTGAAGGAACCTCTAGCATGTATGCCCAGGGAGGGAATGATAACCAGGGCTAGAGGGGCCCTGCCTCTAGCCAGGAAGAGGCACGGGAGAATCAGGTCTTTTGGATGGTGTGGATCCGATAGCCTGGCACATCAGAGCCACAAAAATACGAAGCGTTGGTTGATACTGGTGCACAGTGTACTTTAATGCGATCGGGACATGTGGGGGCAGAACCTGTTTCTATTGCTGAGGTGACCGGGGCATCACAGCAGTTGACCCTGCTGGAAGCCAAAGTGAGCCTGACTGAGAAGGAGTGGCAAAAACATCCGATTGTGACTGGCCCAGAGGCCCCTTGTATTCCGGGCATAGACTTCCTCCGGAACGGCTATTACAAAGACCCAAAAGGACTCAGGCAGGCTTTTGGGATAGCCACTGTGGAGGCAGAGTGTCGGAGTCCAAAGTGCAGGGAATATTTCTCTGCCTGTTTTGATAAGTTCTACCCCCCTGGACAACCCTGTCTTTGACCTTTGTCCATGGAGAAAATTACCTACCCTCTGGGAAGAAGCAGAATCTACACTGGTGTGAACTAGGTGATAGAACATTATGTAAGATTGTCACAGGGTGAAAATTTAGAGGTGTTGGGTTTGTTAATGTCGTAAATAGATAAAAAGCAAAAACTCCAAAATGGAGGATTATTGTTGTTCTCCAGACCTTCTTCTTCTTCTTCACCTACTCCATGTTCTGCGGCAAAAGTGGATTGAGAGGATTGGGTGAAATATTCCGCAGTTCCTTTCATGTGACAGAAAGTGGTAAAAAAGTAAAAATATCTTTCGTTTCGGGATTTCATTGGGTAATTTACCTTTAAAAGAACGGTGTAATCTTGATAACTCGCCTTTTCCTTCGCATCTCCTAAGGGGAGTCATGCTCGTGAGCCAGCTCCTTTGATAAGACTTAACAAACAACTATCTGAAAGCAAAAAGCGTGGAAAAGTCCTGTTCGTCTGCAGAGCCCAGGCAAGGGCTCTGGGAATTCTCCCCTATCAGGGGAGGCATAATTAAGGCACGGAAAGTGTCAGCAGAGGGTGTTAGGCAATTGAACACCTTGCCTGGACTGTCAGAAAATCCTCTGCAGGTGGGCTCCTGAAGGGGGAAGAGCAACGAGTGCCACTTGCCAGCTCGACGGTGCACTGCCAGCAGTATTGGATGAATCAAGATGCTGTGATCCCCATCCAAAAGATGATCCGTGAGCGGGAGAGCCAAGGGGTGATCAGCAAGGCCCACGCACCCTTCAACAGCCCCGTTTGGCCTGCGTGCAAGTCTGATAGGGAATGGAGATTGACTGTGGACTATCGTGCCTTGAATGAAGTCATGCCACCATTGTGCGCTGCTGTGCCGGACATGCTGGAGCTCCAGTATGAGCTGGAGTCCAAGGCAGCCAAGTGGTATACCACCATTGAAATTGCCAATGCATTTTTCTCCATTCCTCTGGCACCAGAGTGCAGGCCCTAGTTTGCCTTCACCTGGAGGGATGTGCAGTACACCTAGAACCAACTGCTGCAGGGGTGGAAGCACAGTCCCACTGTCTGCCATGGACTGATCCAGACTGCACTGGAAAAGGATGAGGCTCCAGAACACCTGCAAAACATCTACGACATTATTGTGTGGGGGAACACAGACACGGAAGTATTTGAGAAAGGACAGAAGATCATCCAGATTCTCCTGGAAGCCAGTTTTGCCATCAAGAAGAGCAAAGTCAAGGGACCTGCTCAAGAGATCCAGTTCCTGGGGGTAAAGTGGCAAGATGGGCGGCGTCAGATTCCCACCGAGGTCGTCAATAAGATCATAGCAATGTCTGCACCAACCAACAAGAAGGAAACGCAAGCTTTCCTAGGTGTCATAGGTTTTTGGAGAATGCACATTCCCGAGTACAGCCAGATCATTAGCCATCTCTACCTGGTTACCCGCAAGAAGAATGATTTCCCCTGGGGCCCTGAACAGCAGCAAGCCTTCGCCCAGATCAAGCAGGAAATCGCTCATGCGGTAGCCCTTGGCCCAGTCAGGACAGCACCAGAGGTGAAGAATGTGCTCTACTCTGCAGCCGGGAACAATGGTCTGTCCTGGAGCCTTTGGCAGAAGGTGCCTGGTTAGACTTGGGGATTCTGGAGCCAAAGTTACAGAGGGTCCGAAGCCAACTACACCCCAACAGAGAAGGAAATCTCTGCCGCCTATGAAGGAGTTTTAGCTGCCTCAGAAGTAATTGGTGAAGAAGCACAACTCTTCCTGGAACCCCAACTACCGGTACTGGGGTAGATGTTTAAAGGAAAGGTTCCCTTTACACACCACGCCACCAATGCCACATGGAGCAAATGGATTGCCCTCATCACACAGCACGCTCATATTGGAAACCCAAATCGCCCTGGGATTTTGGAAATAATTATCAACTTTCCAGAGGGTGAAAACTTTGGTCTCACTGATGAAGAGGAGCAGGAACAGGTGACCTGTGGTAAGGAAGTTCCACTATGCAACTAACTGCCAGCAGAAGAAACACGCTATGCTCTTTTCACTGGCAGTTCCTGTTGCATTGTGGGGACAAATCGAAAATGGAAAGCAACCATATGAAGCCCCACATGACAGGTTGCAGAAGCTACCAAGGGAGAAGGTGGATCGAGCCAACTCACTGAACTCAAATCTGTCCAATTGGCCCTGGACATTGCTGAAAGAGAGAAGTGGCTAAAGCTATACCTTTACACCAATTCGTGGATGGTAGCCAGTGCTCTGTGGGGTTGGCTGGAAAGGTGAAAGAAGGCCAACTGGCAGCATAAGGGAAAACCAATCTGGGCTGCTGATGAGTGGAAAGACATTGCCACTCAGGTAGAGAAGCTACCTGTGAAGGTCTGCCATGTAGATGCCCATGTCCCCAAGAGCCAGGCTAATGAGGAACACCGAAACAATGAGCAGGTAAACCAGGCTGCAAAAATCAAGGTTTCACAGATAGATTTGGATTGGCACCAATAGGGAGAGTTGTTCCTAGCTCAATGGGCACATGATGCCTCAGGCCATCAGGGCAGAGATGCCACTTCTAAGTGGGCACAAGAACAAGGGGTGAATTTAACCATGGGCAGTATCTCCCAGGTTATCCATGATTGTGAGATGTGTGCTGCGATGAAACAGGCCAAGCAGGTGAAGCCTCTGTAGTACGGTGGACAATGGTCAAAGAATAGGTATGGGGAAGCCTGGCAAATTGACTACACCCTTCCCCAAACCTGCAGAGGTAAGCACTATGTGCTGACCATGGTGGAAGCCACCACTGGATGGTTGGAGAACTATGCTGTGCCTCATGCTACTGCCCGGAACACCATCTTGGTCCTGTGGAGACATGACACCCCTGAAAGAATCGAGTCGGACAACGGGACTCATTTCAAGAATAACCTTATAAACACCTGGGCCAGAGAACATGGTATCGAATGGATCTATCATATCCCCTATCATGCACCAGCTGCCAGGAAAGTTGAAGGGTGCAACGGACTACTAAAGACCACCTTGAAGGCACTTGGCAGGGGGACCTTCAGAAATTGGCAAGTGAACTTAGCAAAGGCCACCTGGATGGTCAATACACAAGGGTCCATCAATTGAGCTGGTCCTGTCCAGTCCAATCCCTTGCACATGGTGGACAGAGATAAAGTCCCTGTGGTACATATGAAAGGTATTTTAGGAAAGACTGTTTGGATTAGTCCCACTGATGCCATGATGATTTTTTGCCTTTTCTTTTATACCCCTTTTATATACCTTTTTATAGCTATTGTATTCTTAGTGGTTTTTAGCATACATTCTTAGACTTATTTGTCACGCTAGGAGACTAAACATCTTAGAAGCTTCGTAGTTAGGGATCAGAATGCCCCAGACACCAAGGCCCTCTCCAGAACACATTTTGTAAACTAAGATAGAACCATCCAGGGGAAGATTCCTTAGGGAGGGAGGCTCACTCGAGCCTCTCATTGGGGAATCTTTGATAGATATGCTAATTAGTAAGACCTATAATGTTATACCCGATGGACTGTGTGTGCATTGTGGTGTGCATTTCAGCGCATTCCACCTGGATGTAGTGCACCTAAGGATCCTTAAAATAAATACTGAGGTAAAATCCCTTTTTATTCCTTCTAACCGTGTTTGATTCTTGATTTTAAGACCAGGAAAAGGCATCACCACCTCAGGCAAAGGCAAACCCATCCGTGGGATTGTTTTTGGTCAAGGACCTGGTTACACTTGGTGGGTAATACAGAAAGATGGGGAAACCCATTGTGTACCACAAGGAGACCTAATCTTAAGTGAGACCTGTGTGTAAGGTTTCATTGTGTATAGTAGAGTTTAAAGAGGGTATTGATTTGGGTATGATGCAGATGGTAATAGAATAAGGGGTGGATAATGTCTTAGGTTACAATGTAAGATGTAACCAAAAGTATGTATTCTATCACCATCTGTTAAAAGCAGGTGGGGCAGTGCTCTTTATCTCTTCCATGACACATCCCTGATAACTCCCTCTGGAGACATACCTTTCTGTTAATGGGCTATCAAGCCTCATTGCATGACTCATAAAATTACATCATCCCACTGTGAGATTCTTCGCCCAAGGGGAGGAATCAAGCATTTTTACCTGGATATAATCTGAGGTTTGGAACACCACAGCCAGCCTTACCTACTGGATTCCCAGAGGACAAGAGCTACATAACCACCACTGGACCTTCAGAGGAAGACCAGACCCTTCTACAGGATCACTGCTTCAACAGAACCACATCTATCACTTCAGCAGGATTACAGCCACCATTTGATCAGACTGCTACCACCACCCTGACCGACAGGGTGTCAGGTTGTATTCTGACTGTGTCAGTGTTTCTGTACTACTGCATTTATTGGTTTTTTTAATTTTCCTATTAAATTGTAGTTCTGATTTCGAGTCTCTCACTGGTCTGCTTTCAAACTAGTACAGAGGGACTCATGGCATAGCAAAAAAAAGACTCTTCTCCCTGAGCGAACTGAAAAAGATCTTAAATAACGAACTAACCAAACTCCCCCATGCCCTGTCTCCCTGCGCTGTCACTGGGAAAGAGGGAGGGACTTGGGGGAAAAAAAAAGTATTGTAAAGACATTTTATTTCTCATTATCCTCCTCTGACTGTTAATAATAATAAATTTACTTTATACCTTTAAATTTGAACCTCTTTTGCCCTTAAAGTGTTTTTCTCCCAGTCCTCATCTCAATTCATGAGCCCTTTGTTAATTTTTTTTCTGAACGTACAGCCTTCGTGAGTGCCTGGCATTTGGCCAATGTCAAACCACGACAGGCTCCTATCCTATCTTGCTGCTTCTGGGAACCAAGGCCGAAAACCAACTTCTCGAGATGTTTTCTCATAAACAAAGTTTAGTTAGTATCTAAAGGGGGGGGCTCTGGAAAAGGTTTGAACCAAGGGGGGGAAATTACCTCATCGCCTGTGTTTCTAATTGGGGATTCTTGTCAGTTATTCTAATTTGCTAAACTTGTAAAACTGTATTCACCCTATGTGATGTGGGCATTTTTCCATATCTGCCCCTGGAGGCCTCCAATTAAAGACCAGGTTTTATATTACTTCCTATATTAATATTGTCTTGAAAATGTGTTGTTTTATTTCTAGATCCTTAAGGCATCAAATTCACCTGGCATTGTACAGATTAGAAAACTAATTGTATCCCCTGAAGAATGGGGTGGGAACACATGGGGTGATCCCTGTGATAATGAACTAGGGGAAATTTATTCTTTAATAAAGAATGGGCAGTTGACAAGGAGGCAGCAGCAGCAGTAGAGGTGACTGAGGTAAGTCCGGGGGTGAGCATTAGATCGAGCTGTACAGGGGGGTTCCTGAGCTCAGGGACTCCTGATCAGCAGCCCAGAGCCCTGTCAGAACCCGGAAGCTCTCGTGAGCCAATTAGGAGAGGAGGGGGCATTGCCAGGAGCGCTGTGAGAGATTTAAATGGCTCTAGGGAGTGAGCAACCAGGGTGGACAAACAGGAAGTAGCACAGCAGTTTGTGTGGGCAGGGCATGCAGATGATGCTGCAATATGCAAGCAGGTCCACAGCTCAGGTAGGTACTAAGTGCTTTAGGTTGCTGCCATAATAGTGGGCACTCATCTCAGAGCCGAAACCAGTGTGTCTACTGAGACAGCCCCTGAGAAATCTGATGCTTCCACCAAGACAGAACTGGTAAGGAAGGAGACATCAGTATAGGTGGTTGCTTGCTATGGATGCCCAGACACTTCTCCTAGAGAAAAGGCTGGTACCTGCACAAAGTGTGCACAGGTTGATGACCTCTTGCGGCAGGTGGCCGAATCACAAGAGACAATTAATAGGCTGTGCAGTATTAGAGGGGCTGAAACAGATAGATACGTGGCTTTGGAACCATACACCTACAATGGATACCACTGAGTGTGAGACATCTTGGACCCTGGTGACCCACAAAAGAAAGGCTCCAATTCAACCTCTACCCTCCAACAACCAGACCAAAACCAGGTATGAAGCTTTAAAGATTCTAGATATCCACGAGCAAGACCATTAAGGAGAACCTGCACCAGTAGCACACAGCAGTTATCATAAAAAGAAACATTGAGTGCTCGTAGTGGCTGACTCTCTATTAAGGGGCACTGAGGCACCCATCTACTGGCCTAATAGAGAGTCACAAGAAGTATGCTGCCTACTGGGGGCTTGGTTTGAAAGACAGGTGTCTGCCAAGGGAGGCAGAAATTTCTCTTGCAATGAAGAATATGACCCCCTTCCCTCTGAATTATTATAACTTTGAAATTAAGGGGCTTTTAGGCAAAGATATGGGAGAAGGAATAACAGTTTGTCCTGAGGTGACTATATGATACTGTATTCCCTATCATCTACTTATTGCCCAGACATGAATCCTGTACCTTTAAGCTAGGTCCGGGAGGGGGGGGAAGCTGGTGGAATTCTTTCGGCGGCCTGTGTTCAAAAACACAAATAACTCCCTCGGTTTTCCCCCAGCTCTCATCTCTTTTTCTCAGGAGAGAGACGGAGAGTTAAAATTCTTTGCTTTTAGCTAGCTGCTTGTTTGTTAGTTGAGGCAGGAAGTTTTTCCTGGTACTGTGGCTTCTTCTTCTTCTCCTGGAACTGTTCAGCTTTGCTCCAGTCCGAAACACCAGGACATCGCTAGGAGCCCCACGCCGGGGCCCGGAGGGAGGCCCTGGGGCGCTGCACCCCGGCTCCGGAGGACCTCGGGAGAAGCTGAGCAGGACTCTAAAAAATCCACCATCTTTCTCCACAACAAGAAAGTTTATTATGTAACATTACTCTTTTTTCCTCTTGTGCCTGCGTGCACCCTGCTTGTTAAATAAATAGGTTGTTTTCACTTTCCTCCAAGAAATTCCTTTCGAACCTGTGGGGGAGGGGCTGCCGAAACCTGCCTTCCATTAGAGGACACGTTCATCTCAAGACGTTTCCTCCTAATTTGTCTCAAACCGAGACACAGATCTTTATTAGTATGTATAACAAGGCAAACAAACAACAACAATGACAGCAACAACAAACAAAACCAGAAACTCAGTAACAGTCTTCTCGACTGCAGGCACTTTCCCCTTTGGTCTAGTTATGGTCGCAGCAGGCAGGGGCGCTGGTGGCTCCCAGCAGGGCAGGGCAGGGCGGGTGCGATGATTCCCCCGTGGCTGCAGGGGGCTCTGTGGTGCGAGTTTTGGCCATCTCTCTCCACGTGGTAATGGCAGACGCAGCTGGCAGAAAGGGATGGAGAAAGGGCTTTCTTTACGAACCCCCAGGGGCAGTCGATCCCGGTGACCCCTCTGGATAGCAAAAGGAGCTGTAGCAGGAATTTCGGAGTAGCAAGCTGGGAAGGCAGGGATGACCAAAGTCCCGGAGTGGTAGATGAGATGTATCAGAAACTCGGTAGCTGTAGCTGAAATTGTGGGTCGTCCTGGCAGGCCACGGGGTGCAGAGCTACAATGTAGTAAAAATGTGAAGAAGTGGCAAAAAAAACCAGTGGGGGTGGGGCGGCAGCAGCAGCCCAGCTCTGAGCAGGGCAGGGAAAAGGCTCCCGGGGAGGGGAAAGGGCTTGGGATCCTGGGGGTTTCCCCTGATGCACCCGAGCAGATAGTGAAAGTTCCTTTTTTAGTGAGGTAGGGTGTTAATAATGTGATAAATAGATGCTATAATATTGGCTTTCTGCAAATGTTAAAATAAGTGATGCTAAAAGTAGCCTTTTAAACAGTAGTTTTGTCACAAGTAGATGCTATATGTAAAATAGCTTTATTACAAAACAGATGCTATATAAGGTAGTTTTGTTGTGAAGATGTGGTTTTTTAATACTTTTTCATTCAACCAAAAACTTAAAAATAGCTATGCTTATGAACTATTTGGGCTCCTGCTACCACCTATCAGCAACAGATAAGATATCCCCACAGCGATCTGCTCATTCCGGGAACTACCAAGCTGGGCGAACCGAGCTGGGAGAACTGCATTCCATTTTGAACTTTTCCTGAAAAAGGTTTGAATATGCGACGCCAGAAGGCTTATCCCCACAGCGATCTGCTGATTCCGGGAACTACCAACAAAACGGGAAAACTGCATTCCATTTTGAACTGTTCCTGAAAAGGGTTTTAAATATGTATAATTGTTTATGAATATGTATAATTATTTATGAATATGGAATACTCCAGGTGTATGTAAAGGGTGTCTCCAAGACACCAGGTGTGCTCTTGGCAGAGTGCCAAAAGCACCCAGCACTGTGACTTTTTGCTTTATTATCTTTGTCCCTTATTGTCCTTTATTAAACTTTTCAATCCTAACAGGAGAGTGAACCTCGTTTTTCACAATAAGGTCCCGGTTCAGTGGCTGCTCTCATGAGCAGAGGCCCACCCCGTGGCAGAAAAAGCAGGACTGGGCTGGGCTCTGGCGGCAGCAGCCAATTCCCTCCGCCCCCAAGCAGCAGCTCCGACCACCCTCCTCCAAATCCGAGAGCAAGAGAGAGCTAGCAGCTGCCCCAGACCCTTCTTTTTCTAGCCCAATTTTCTCAGTATTTCTTCCCCTCCACGAGAAACCTCCCAGATAAGAGGGCAGCCAGCCGCACCCTTCCCGGTCTTTTGTTTTTCTTAAGTACTCGGTCATTATTGTCTCTTAGCAACAAAAAATGGGAGGAAATTCTCAAAGAGAAAGAAACAAAAGGAGAACTCTTAAACCCTAATAGGGCTAAAATCCATGATATTGCGAAGAGGGTACCCCAACTTGTCAAGAGTACAGACCCACTACTACTTTAAAATGTGGGTACAAATGATGCCACAAGCCAAAAAATGGGCAGGATCAAGGAAGACTACAAAGTTCTGGTGATTCAGGTGAAGAATATCAGTGCCCAACTCATCTTCTCATCTATTCTACTGGTTAGAGAAATGGGGACAGCCAGAAGCAGATTCATAGTGCACATCAATGTCTGGTTTTGTGGCTGATGCCATCAAGGTTTTGGCTTTTATGACAAGGCCTTGTACTTTAATGATTGTAGCCTGTTAGGAAGGGATGGGATCCACCTGTCTAAAAAGGGCAAGAGAATCTTAGGCAGCAGGCTGGCTTATTTGTCGAGACAGCCTTTAAATTGAAGGGCTGGGGGGGGTAGTGGTTTCCAAAGTGGAAATGCTCATGCCATTGCTTCCCCATGGGGAGTAGGTCATGCCAATCACAGCAGTGATAGATGTTCCTTGGCTGCCTCTCAAGATGACAGTCATAGGACTAACCACATCAAGGATGTGTACAACTATGGTGAATTTTCTTACACTCCTTCTAGGGAACCTGCATGCTTGATTACCTCTCTGAAGTGCCTGTACACAAATGCTTGCGGCATGGGGAATAAACAAGTGCTAGAAATCTATCTACGGTTGCAAGGCCATGATCTCATTGCAATTACAGAGACATGATGGGATAGCTCACATGGCTGGAATGTTGTCATGGATGGCTATGTGCTTTTTAGAAAGGACAGGTCAGCACGGTGAGGTGGTGGAGTTGCCCCTTATGTGAGAGAGCAACTGGAATGTATCAAGCTCTACCCAGGGACAGACAAATGAGTTGAGCGCTTATGGGTAAGAATTAAGGGACAGGCTAATATGGGTGACACTGTTGTGGGTGTTTACTACAGGCCACCTGATCAGGAGGAGGAAGTTGATGAGGATTTCTATGGGCAGCTGGAAATAGCTTTGTGGTCACAGGCCCTGGTTCTCCTGGGGGACTTCAACTACCCTGATATTTGTTGGAGGGACAAGATGGCCCAGCACACACAGTCCAGGAAGTCCCTGAAGATCATTGATGATAACATTTTGATGCAAGTGGTGGAAGATCTAACAAGGAAAGGTGTGTTGCTGGACCTTGTACGAACAAACCAGGATGGACTGGTTGAAGATGTGAAGGCTGTACTGACCATGAGATGGTGGAACTCAAGATCCTGCATGAAGGAAGCAAAGCAGTAAGTAGGACTAGAACCCTAAACTTCCAGAGAAATAACTTTGGCCTCTTCAAAGACCTACTTAGAGGAATCTCATGGGTTAGGGCTCTAGAAGAGAAGGGGGTCCAAGAGAGCTGGTCAGTATTCAAGCATCACTTCCTCCAAGCTCAAGACCAGTGTATCCCCATGGTCAAGAAATCAGGCAAAGGGGGCAGGACACCTGCATGGATGAGCAGGGAGCTCCTAGTAAATCTCAAACAGAAGAAAGAAATTTATGGGATGTGGAAAAAGGGACAGGACACAGGGGAAGACTATAGGAACATCATCAACGTATGCAGGGATGTGACAAGGAAGGCCAAGGCCCACCTGGAATTGAGTCTGGCAAGAAATATCAAGGACAAGAAGGGCTTCTACAAGTATATCAGCAGCAAAAGGAATATTAGGGAAAATGTGGGGCCTCTGCTGAATCAGATGGGTGTTCTGGTAACAGAAGACAGAGAAGGCAGAATTACCGAATGTCTTTTTTGCCTCAGTCTTTACTGCTGAGGCCTACCCTCAAGAATCTCACACCTCAGAGGTAAGAGGGCTGGAGAAAGGAAGACTTCCCCTTGGTTGTAGAGGGTTGGGTTAGAGATTGGCTAGACAGACTTAACATCCATAAATCCTGATGGGATGCATCCAGAGGTGCAGAGGGAGCTGGCAGATGTTGCTAAACTACTCTGCATCATCTTTGAAAAATTATGGAGAACAGGAGAGGTGCCTGATGACTGCAGAAAAGCCAATGTTACTCCCATTTTCAAAAATGGCAAGAAGGAGGACCCAGGAAACTACCGTCCAGTCAGCCTCACCTCCATCCCTGGAAAAGTGATGGAACAGATCATTCTGGAGGTCATCACCAAGCATGTAGAAGAAAAGAAGGTCATCAGAATTAGTCGGCATGGATGCACCAAGGGGAAAACATGCCTGACCAATCTGATAGCCTTCTATGACGGCATGGCAGGATGGGTCAATGGGGGAAGAGTTGTCTACCTTGACTTAAGCAAGGCTTTTGACACTCTCTCCCATAACATCCTCGTAGGTAAGCTCAGAAAGTGTGGGTTAGATTAATGGACAGTGTGGTTGACTGAGAAAAGGCTGAATGGCAGAGCTCAGATGGTTGTGATTAGCAGAGTAGAATCCAGTTTGAGGCCTATAGTGAGTGGCATTCCCCAGGGATCAATACTGGGTCCAGTCTTATTCAACTTGTTTATCAACCACCTGGACAAAGGGATAGAATGCACCCTGAGCAAGTTTGCTGATGATACGAAACTGGGGGGAGTGGCTGACACACCTGAAGGCTGTGCTGCCATTCAGTGGGACCTTGATAGGCTGGAGAATTGGGCGGAGAGAAACCTAATGAGGTTCAACAAGGGCAAGTGTAGGGTCCTGCACCTGGGGAGGAATAACCCCAAATACCAGTACAGGCTGGGTCTGACCTTCTAGAGAGCAGCTCTGCAGAGAAGGACCTGGGAGTCTTGGTGGATGACGAGTTGACCATGAGCCGGCAGTGTGACCTTGCTGCCAGGAGGGCCATAAGTATCCTGGGGTGCATCGGGAAGAGTGTGGCCAGCAGGTTGAGAGAGGTGATCCTCCCCCTCAACTCCACCCTAGTGAGGCCACATCTAGAGTATTGTGTTCAGTTCTGATCTCCACAGTTCAAGAAAGACAAGGAGCTACTGCAGAGGGTCCAGTGGAGGGACACAAAGATGATTAAGGATCTGGAGCATCTCTAATGAGAAGAGAATGTGGGAGCTGGGCCTGTTTAGAGAAGAGAAGACAGAGGGGATCTTATCAATGCATGTAAATATCTCAAAGGCAGATGTAAAGAGGATAGTGCCACATTCTTTTCAGTGGTGCCCAGCAACAGGACAAGGAGCAATGGCCATAACCTAAAACACAAGAAGTTCCACCTCAACATGAGGAAGAACTCCTTTACGTTGAGGGTGGCAGAGCACTGGAACGGGCTGTCCAGGGAGGTCGTGGAGTCTCCCTCTCTGGAGACATTCAAAACCCACCTGGATGTGTTCCTGTGTCATCTGCTCTAGGTAACCCTGCCTTGGCAGGGGGGTTGGACTAGGTGGGATCCAGAGGTCCCTTCCAGCCCTAACTATTCTGTGATTCTGTGATCTCCTTCAAATCCCTCTGAAACTACTGGACCTTGGGGTGGAGCAGGAAATCACACACAAAAAACAACCCCATTTGTTGGGGTGCCTCGGACCACTCGGGGTCCGCCCGCTGTCTGTCACGGCATGCCTGCCCAATGGGCAGATGACTCGGAGAGCGAGGACCAGTCCATGGATGAGACCCGGTTCTGAGCCCACACCACTTCTCCAGAAAGTTCTGATAAGTTCGGTTGTTAATAGGTTTGTTCTGTTAGTTCCCTCCTCTGTAACCTAGCCATTGGTTCTGTGTCCCTGGGATCCTCCTCCGGCTTTGTTTCCTATTGGTTGTTTGTTCGGTGCCACCCCGGTTCAAAACCTCAGTGCCCCCTGATTTCGGTGGCCAGTTCATCCCCACCGCTTCCGGGACAATAAACCTCGGAAGGTTTTTACGGACTGGTCCTCTCCCTTGCCTCTTTTGCCTCCGGAATTCCTGAGGGGCTGAGACCACCTGGTCCCCTTGCTTTGGGTGCGCCTGCTAACCGAGCCAGAGCGCAGCCCGTTCCAAGCGGCCGCTTGATATTTCTCTTGATATTTCTCTGTGCCTGTCTTCGGGAAGGTGGTAGCCTCCGGTGCAGGGACGAATACCCCCTGAGGCTGACCCATCTCCCAGGGCAGTGACACCCATTCAATCCAATTCAGATGACTAATTTGCAAGAGAATGATGGCCATAAATCAGGCAAGATTGAAATCCAGCAAGTGCAATCCTATCAATACATACATAATAATGTACCATAGATTTGGATTCCAGTTGGTTCTCATCAACAGTTAATAAAATTTCCAATAGATATGGAATCACAACATTCAATATCAACACAGTGGGATGCTGAGAAGCTGCATGTATGACCTGGATGGCAAAGAGTTAAAATCACTGTAGTAAATAGAGCCACTGTTACCTGCCAAACTCCTGAGGTTAATTTATGGTTCCTGGGTGAGAAGAAAAGTCTACCTTAAAGAAATCCAGAGACTACAATGCATGAAACATCTGTACTCCCTGATTCAAAAATTACTAATATACCACAATACCAAATTTCTGCTGCAGCACGAAATGGAGTTTCTGAAGTTATAGCTGATTTGGCTCCACTAACAGCTGCAGCACCTAATATGGCAAACCTAACAGTCACAATACAAGCACCCGCATGCTTGGGCATTGGCGGGGTGATTTCACACTCCCTTTCTAATTCTCCTGTCTGGCCTGTGAAAGAGCCAAACAGACAGTCGTGGCTTACAGTTTATTACATGTAATTGAATGCCAATACTGCACCTCTAACCGCTGCTATGCTAAATTTTGCGGAACTGGTAACTTAAATTCAGAGAGCACCTCACTTGTGGATGGCAACCCTAAATGTAAAAGATATGTCTTTTATGAGTCCATGTTGGAAACATGATAAGGCTCAATTTCCACTTACCTGGAAAGGAGTGCAATACACCTTTAACAGATCCATGCAGGATATGAACATTCACCCACAATTGCACATGCCGCACTTGCTGAACTTTTACAGTCCCACTACCTCCAGACATGAAATTAATCAGAGGAGATGAGTAGGGGAAACAAGGGTGTTGGGGTTTTTAGGAGTTTTCCTGTTTTCTTTTTCTCTTAAAGAAATTTCCCCATATATGTTTCCAGGGGGACAAATTGCTAGGTGCTTAAGAAGAACAAAAGACCTGGCCACAGAGGGCGGGGGTCCAACTAGCTACTTGTCTTTCACCTGGGAGTTTGGGTGCGGCCGGGGCTGCTGGTGCTCTCAGTGTTCAGAAGGAGTTGGTCAGAGCTGGAGGTTTCTGCTTTTCGTCTGCTTTCCTTCTACCTGAGAAACCCGGGATTCCCAAGCCCACCTTTCCCTGCCCTGCTGGGAGCTGGGCCATGGCCGCTCTGCCCTCCGCCACCGCTTCGATCCTTCGCTACATTGTAGCCCTGTACACCCTACCGGCTGAGACCTCCCAGAGCTCCCACTGTAGCTCTGGAGTTTGATACATCTCGTCTGCCACCCGGGATCTGTGCTTGTCTCTGCTGTTCCAGCCTGCTGTTCCCGAGGGTCTGGCCGGGCGCTGGGATCAGCCGCCCGGGAGGGTTTGTGAAGCTTTTCGCCCATCCCTCCCAGGACCCCGGGCCGCCATTGCCGCGTGCTCCCCACGCTCGCTCCGGAGAGCCCCCTGCAGCCGCGGGGGAACCATCGCACCTGCCCTGCTCACCGGGAGCTGCCAGCACCCCTGCCGGCTGTGACTGGAACTGCACCAAAGGGGAAAGTGCCTGACAGCCGAGAGAGGCTGTCACTGGGTTTGTGGTTCTGTTTGATGTTACTACCATAGTTATTGTTGTTTGTTTGCCTTGTCGTACATATATATATATATAAGTAAAGGACTGTTATTCCTACCCCTCATATTTTTGCCTGAAAGCCCCTTAATTTCAAAATTATAATAATTCAGAAGGAAGGGGGTTGCATTTTCCATTTCAGGGAGGCTCCTGCCTTCCTTGACAGACACCTGTCTTTCAAACCAAGACAAAGGGTTAAGTGAATTACTAGAGGGGCTGCTTGCTAAAACAATGCATATAGCTTGCCTAACATTTATAACATTTGTCAAGTAGGAAAAGGGAGGATACAAGACTATTGATAAGGAGAAGCAGCCATGACCAAAAGATCCTGCTTTGGACCCAGGAACCAGTTCAAACCAGCCTTGGGGTTTGAACTCGGGCCAGGGACTCAGGGAGCATGTGCAAGGAAGCAAGGTGAAAAGTTCAAATTGAGGAAGACTCCTTACTTCATCTAAAGAAAACTCCCTACTTCATCCCAGAGACTGCTGCATGAGGCACTGTGCAAGCGCAAGCCATGTGGAAATGACTTTGGGCTCATTATAATACGAAGCGGGGCTAGGCGGGGCTAGGAAATGAAAATGCATAGGTGCATTTGGAAACTTAATGAATATGTAGCTTGTAACTCGGTATATACCAAGCCAAATGGTATTGTTGGCGTGCACGCATTTGGTGGAGCAATCCATGTGCGCCCCAGCACTGGAATAAACATACCTACTTTACTACTTATTTCAGTAGTGGAGTCTTTTCAGCATATCATTTTGGCAAGCCAGCCAGGAGGAACTCTGTCCTGCTGCAGGATCGACTGGGGGGCGGATGTCCTAGGCGTGCCCAGGGATTTTCCCTGGAGGAACTCCGCGTCTCGGTTCACTCACTGCGGGGGCAGACAACAGCCCGCTGAAACTGTGGATAAACGGTGTGTTTTGGATTTAGGGTGCCTGTAATCGTATGCGTGGCCAGGGCTGCTGGTAAGCTGCGTAGAGACATCTCGCGCACAGCGTAGTCCCTGTGTGAGTACAGTTAGAGCTTGCAAGCAGCCGGCTACGGAAGCCGGCAAAGGGGGGTCACCGACCGATTGAGCGGCTGCTGGCGATCCTGAAAGCGGATTGGGTGATTCTGGGGGGGGTTTCCGTCAGAACTTGTTGATGATTGTATTGGGGAGAATAAAATAAGCGGGACCCTGAAGTTACTAGAAGTGAGTGTTATGAATATTTTGGCTACTAGTAGCTGGTTTGACTGCTGTTGGATTGCTTATATGTCTGTGTGGATACTGGTTGTTGTTGGATTGCTTTTATGTGTATGCAGCTGTATATTAGCTTGTCGGTTTGTTGGTAGATTTGAAATATGTATGTTGTGTGTTTTGTGAATACGATTGGTTTTTGGGATTGTTTGGGACTGTGAGTATGGTTATTGGCTTTTGTGTTATTTTAGCCAGAATCGTGGCTAGGCGAGAGGTTAAAGGAACCCCTCTCCCTCAATGGTTTAGTCTCGATTCTTAGGAATTTGCGAACCCGGGAGGACATTGGATAGACAGGGGAGGTGAACGAGTCCTTTTAGAAGGAATTTATAGAACCTCTGCAGGAGGATTAGTATCTTTGGATTGGGAACAACCAGCAGTTAAGGATTTAGCCTTTGATATATCACTTGGAATAATCTGTTTTTGTGGATGTACTAGGACTTCTCATGCAACAAGAGGGTGGCATGTGGCTTGGGTATTAATACAGTGTAAAATCGGTAAGAGAAGGCGGTATTGGTTCTTCTGCCAGGCGGCAGAGCCTATGCTACCAGTGTTATCAGAAGCACTTGGGTGAAGTTGATTTTGAGCCTGAGATTTTAAAGTTCGTGTGCCGGAAATCACATTTGGTACCAGATGCTTGGCTCGTTCGGGAAGAGAACTGGGAGAGAACTGTGAGGGAGTGTGAGGAAAAGGTTTGGGTGGAAGCAAGACAAGACTAGGAGAAGGAGGTAGAAGATGGATACCAGACTTAAACAACGGTGGCTAAGCAGGGAGGGAGGTTGCTACCCCCTCCTATCCCTCAACAGTTATATAGCAGAAGCATAGCCCCCGATTCTTTCCGTTTTTTTGTCCTACCCGCTCGCGTGATAAAAGGGGTTTCTTGCTTTGTGTGTGGGCATGTGCCGGTTTGGCCAAAATTTAGCAATATATCTTCTGAGAGAAAACCAGGTTACAACCACCCTTCCCCCCACAGGGTTCGGGGGAAAAAAAAAATATTTTCCTCGAAGGAAAGTGAATGAGATAAGAACTATTTATTTAACAAACACACGGGGAAAGGATAATAATGCTAAATAATGAAATGAAATCTCTCGCTATAGAGAGAAACCTGGGAAGATTTCAGAGTCCTTCTGTAGGTGTGGTCTCTCTCCTCCTCGGAGCTGGGTCGGCGAGGGCCCACCCCCGGGCCTCGGGGAAAAATTCTCCCGATGTGTTCGGATGTTGTTGAACAGTCCAGAAGAGAAAAAGGGAAAAACCAAAGTCCCAGGAAACAAAATGCAGCTTTCCATCTCACGCCGGGAAGAGAGGGAAAGAAAAAAAAACCCGAAACCGCTGGCTGAAGAAAGCAAGCAGGGTGCTCCCTCCTGCTCCTGCAGCCAGAGAACGCAGAGGAGTGTAATCTCCGTGTCCTTGGGAAACTGTTTTGAAAAGTTTGTTTGGTTTTTTTTTTTTTCTCAAGCTCAGTTTAAAGGCACAGAAAAGTCACAATATTACTTTTTGGGCATAGAGCATGATAGGGGATACACATGATAGAGTCACCCTAAGACAGGGCATAAAAAGATCCTAGCCCCACACCGGCTGTGAGTTTTAGCACAGTGAGGATTTTGTGGACGTCAGAGATATTACATTTTTACTTATTTAGTAGACAGAGATCCGTGCCCGGAGTGCCAGGAAAGCAAGGACCATTTTGTTTGAAAACTTTTGTGTGGCAAAGAGCATCGCGTTCCCAAAAATAGTAGTGTGCTAGAAAAGGATTGGGAGGAGGTAGTAAAGGCTTTTGAAGAAGATTTTAAGTGGCAGCAAAGCAGGCTTGGCAAGAGGCATAAGAGAATTTATAAAGAGTGGCTTATACACTATACGGGTGATCTGGAGTGGGCGGTACATTATTTGAGTGAACTCGAACTCTAAACACAATGGGAACTGGGCAAAGTAAAGAGATTTCTAGGGTCAGTCCACTTGGTTGTGTTTTAGCACATTGGAAAGAGATAGTAGGAACTGGAGGTACAGAAAATAAAAGAACTCTTGTAAAATATTGCACCCAATGGTGCCCACTGTATAAATTAGAAGATGGAGCAAAATGGCCACCTAATGGAACTTTAGACTACAATACCTTGCTACAGCTAATGTTATTTTTGAGACAGGAAGGCAAATGGGAAGAAGTTTCCTATGCTGATGCATTTTTCTCCCTCCGAAATCACCCCGAGTGGCAAAAAGATTGTGGAATTATAACCCCCAGTGATCCTGTGGTATTAGCCCTTGAAAAAGAAATAAGAAAAGCCGAGAGAAAATTAAGTGGTGTTGTTCATCGTGCAGTATAAGTCAGAGGTGTACAAGATCAGACAAAGTTTATCAGACAGTGGCATGAGATGATGATGAACTAACCAATTTGCTTAAGCCTCCCCTTAGGAGACAGGAAGAGGATGCGGACTCGGAAGGAACACCAACACCAACTCCCTCTCTTCCAGGCAGTCCTGTTTCGGCTCGAACCAGGAAGCAGGTACTGATAGCACCCTTGCGGGAGGCAGTAGCACCGGATGGGGAGACAATGCTGGTTAGAGTGCCTTTTTCTACCTCTGACCTAGAGGCGTGGTATAAAGTTGCCAAAAACTATCCAAGCGACCTGATGGGTACTGCTGAATGCTTACGGCTTATAATAAAACAGCATAATCCAGATTGGAGCAATATACAATTATTATTAAGTGGACTGACAGAAACAGAGAAGCAGTTGGTTTTGAAAATAGCAAAAAATTTGGCAGAAGACTATTATAATGCACAACAATTAGATGTAAAAGATTACTTCTCACTCCAGGAACCACACTGGAGTCCGAATAGAACAGCTGAATAAGAGAAACCGAAAAGTTATCAAGAATGGATAGCAAAAGGGGTGGAAAGGGCCATTCCCAAAACTCTAAATTGGTCAGCTTTGTATGCAGCGAAACAGGGTCCTTCCGAGTCACCATCCGAATTCCTGGATCGTCTGAGGGATGCAATGTGCCGCAACACATCACTGGATCCTGAGACTGAGGTAGGGGTACAACAGCTAGTATCTTTGTTTTTAGGGCAATCCACAGGAGATATCAGACGTAAACTACAAAAGCTTCGGGGGTTAGATGGGAGAAATCTAGAAAAAATGTTAGATGAAGCTTGGAGGGTATTTAGTAATTGAGAAGAGGGCTACAAGCAAGGGATGAGAAAATTGGTAGCAATAGTGGGAGAAGAAAGTAAGAGAAAACCCAGACAGGGACCTCCCAAACAGGGACCTCCCAGACAAGGCCCTCCTTGGTTGGGCAGTGTGCAATATGCAGAAAATTCAGTCACTGGAAAAATCAGTGCCCAGATCGACGACAAGACAACTGCCTGAAAAGAGGAGACCAAGAAAAGGGACGGTGGTCGCACACATGAAAGAAGACTGAAGAGGACCGGGGGACCCTACCCTAGCAGATCCACTGGTTATAATGAAGCTAGGGGAAAAAGAAAAACAGGTAGAATTCCTGGTTGACATGGGAGCAGCATATTCAGTTTTAAACAAAGCTTTAATGCCTGTGGGGGATGAATACATTGTGGTGAAAGGGGCAACTGGTCAATCTGAAAAAGCATATTTTTGCAAACAATTGAAGTATAAATTTGGGAAACAATGGGATATTCACAAGTTTTTATATTTACCCAATTCTCCAAAAGCACTTTTAGGAAGAGATTTATTGGAACAATTGCAAGCAACCATAATGTTTAAAGAGGGGGAAATTATTCTGGAGATAAATGATCAACAGTATATAGAGATACTGAGCCTGATATTAACAACCACAGACCTTGTAGAGGAAATTAGAGAAGAAATAATAAGTCAAATGTTCCCAAGAGTCTGGGCCACAGATGTACCTGGGAGAGCCAAAAATGCAACCCCAATACAGATCAAACTCAAAGAGGGAAAACAACCAGTTAGAATTAAACAATACCCCCTCAAAAAGGAAGACAGAGAAGGAATTAGCCCAGTAATTGAAAAATTCTTACAGTTAGGACTGTTAAAAGAGTGCCAGTCTGATTTTAACACTCCTGTCCTGCCTGTCCGTAAACCTGATGGGTCATACCTGGTGGTACAGGATTTACGGGCTGTTAACAAGATAACTGAAGATATTTATCCTGTGGTAGGGAATCCTTACACTGTTAACATGCTTAACACCAGAGCTAACTTGGTTTACCATTTTAGATTTAAAGGATGCCTTCTTTTGCCTCCCTCTCCATGAAGTCAGCCAGAAAATTTTTGTGTTCGAATGGTAAGGCCCTAAGAGTGGGCGCAAAACTCAGCTCACGCAGATGGTTGTTGGGGTTTTGGGAGTTCCCCTTCTATTTTCTTTTTTCTCTTGAGGAATTTTCCCCATATATGTTGCCGGGGCGACAAATTGCTGTGTGCTTGGGAGAAACAAAAGAGCTGGCCACAGGGGGGAGGGGTCCAACTGGCTACTCTCTTTCACCTGGGAGTTGGGTACAGCCCGGGCTGGCTGGTGCTCTCTGCGATCAGAGGGAGTTCGTCAGGCCTGCAGGCTTCTGCTTTCGGCTGCCTTCCTTCTACTGGAGAAACCCGGGATCCCAAGCCCACCTTTCCCTGCCCCGCTGGGAGCCGGGCCGCTGCCGCTCTGCCCCTGTCATTGCTTCGAGCCTTCGCTACATTGTTGCCCTGCACACCCTGCCTGCCGAGACCTCCCAGGGTTCCCGTCGCAGCTCTGGAGTTTGATACATCTCGTCTGCCACCCGGGATCTGTGCTCCTCTCTGCTGTTCCAGCCTGCTGTTCCCAAGGGTCCGGCCGGGCACCGGGATCAGCTGCCCAGAGGGTTTGTGAAGCCTTTCTCCCATCCCTTCCCGGAATCCTGGGCCGCCATTACCGCATGCTCCCCGAGCTCGCTCTGGAGCGCCCCCTGCAGCCACAGGGAAACCATCGCACCTGCCCTGCTCACCGGGAGCTGCCAGAGCCCCTGCTGGCTGCAACCGTAACTGCACCAAAGGGGAAAGTGCCAGACAGCCGAGAAGGCTGTCACTGGGTTTGTGTTCTGTTTGTTGTTACTGCCATAGTTATTGTTGTTTCTTTGCCTTGTTATACATATATATATATATAGTTGGAATCCAAAGTGCAGGGAATATTTCTCTGCCTGTTTTGGGGGGTTCTACCCCCCTGGACAACCCTGTCTTTGACCTTCGTCCATGGAGAAAATTACCTACCCTCTGGGAAGAAGCAGAATCTACACTGGCGTGAATTAGGTGATAGAACATTACATAAGATTGTCACAGGGTGAAAATTTAGAGGTGTTGGGTTTGTTAATTTAGCAAAATAGATAAGAAACAAAACCTTCAAAATGGAGGATTGTTGTTGTGTTAGGCCTTCTTCTTTCTTCTTTCTCTACTCCATTTTCTGCGGCAAAAGTGGATTGAGATGATTGGGTGACAGAACGATTTATTGAACATTGGTAGAAAAGTAAAAATATCTTTCGTTTCGGGATTTCATTGGTTAATTTACCTTTAAAAGAACAGTGTTATCTTGATAACTCAGCTTCTCCTTTGCGCTTTCCAAGGGGAGTCATCTTGTGCCTTGGCTCCTTTTTCTGATAAGACTTAATAAACAACTATCTGAGAGCAAAAGCGTGGAAAAGTCCTGTTCATCTGCAGAGCCCAGGTAAGGGCTCAAGGAATCCTCCCCCATCAGGGGAGGCTCAATTAAGGCACGGTAAAGCTTCATATATTAGTAAAGAACTGTTATTCCTATTCCTCATATCTTTGCCTGAAAGCCCCCTTAATTTCAAAATTATAATAATTCGGAGGGAAGGGGTTTGCATTTTTCATTTCAAGGGAGGCTCCTGCCTTCCTTGACAGATACCTGTCTTTCAAACCAAGACAACGGTGTTGCCTCAAGGATTTAAGAACAGTCCCACCCTGTTTGGAGAACAACTTAAAAAAGACCTAGAGTCCTGGGAAGCCCTACCAGAAGAAGGAAAGCTATTGCAGCATGTGGACGACCTCCTAGTAGCTACCCAGACAGAGGAAGCTTGCATAGCTTGGACAGTAAACCTCTTAAACTTTCTGGGGCTCCTAGGGTACAGAGTACCTAAGAAAAAGGCTCAGGTGGTGAAACAGAAAGTGATCTACCTGGGCTATGAAGTCAGCGCCGGGCAACGAACTCTGGGGCAAGATCGCAAAGAAGCGATATGCCAAACCCCTAAACTCCAGACAGTGAAAGAGTTACGGACTTTTCTGGGGATGACAGGATGGTGTAGACTATGGATCTACAATTACGGGTTGCTCGTGAAACCTTTATACGAGCTCATTACAAAGGAAAGCAGAGATCTCCAGTGGACGAAAGAGGCCACGTGGGCCTTCAATCAGCTAAAGAATGCCCTCATGTCAGCTCCAGCTCTAAGACTTCCAGACGTGAGTAAACCATTCTTTCTATTCTCCCATGAGAAACAAGGGATTGCCTTGGGAATACAGGACCTGGGCCCATACCGACGGGCAGTTGCTTATTTCTCTAAGCAGCTAGATGCAGCAGCCAAAGGATGGCCTGGGTGCCTCAGAGCAGTTGCAGCAGTCATGCTAAACATCCAAGAAGCACGCAAATTCACCTTGGGTCAGAAAATGACTGTGCTGGTGTCCCACACGGTGTCCGTAGTGCTGGAAGTGAAAGGCGGACACTGGCTCTCCCCACAAAGGTTCCTGAAATATCAAGCCATCATGGTGGAACAAGATGACGTAGAAATAGTGGTAACTAACATTGTCAACCCAGCTTCTTTTCTCAGTGGAAACCAAGGGGAACCGGTACACCACGATTGCCTGGAGACTATCAAAGCCACCTACTCCAGCCACCCGGATCTGAAAGATACCCCTTTAGACGACGCAGAAACCTGGTTTACTGATGGGAGCAGCTATGTCATCAGTGGGAATCGACATGCTGGATATGCAGTTACCACCTGTAAAAAGGTAATAGAATCTGGACCTCTGCCAACAAACATCTCTGCACAAAAAGCTGAAATAATCGCCCTAATTCGTGCCTTAGAGATAGCAAAAGGAAACAAAGTAAACATTTATACAGACTCGAGGTATGCATTCAGGGTTGTGCATGCACACGGAGCCATTTGGAAAGAGAGAGGACTATTGAACTCACAAGGGAAAAACATTAAACATGCACAAGAAATAATGCGACTACTGGAAGAGGTGCAGTTACCTGAAAAAGTAGCAATTATGCACATTAAGGCACACCAGAAAGTGAGTTTAGAATTAGAAGAAGGAAACGAGCTGGCGGACAGAGAGGCAAAAGAAGCAGCAAAAGGTGAGGTAACAACAACTGGAGCCTTAATCCCAGATGGGCAAATTTCTTTAGAAGGTAAGCCAACATATAATAAGAAAGACAAGAAGTTGATTAAAGATCAGGAAGGGACATTTAATCAAGAAGGGTGGGCTATTACTGCAGAAGGAAAATTGGTGATTCCCTCTCATTTATTATGGTCACTGGTAAGGGAGGAACACCAGAAAACGCATTGGGGAATAGATCCCCTATATAATTACTTGATTGGAAAGATCATTGCCAGAAATTTATATGAAACCGTCACACAAGTAACCCGACAGTGTGACTTTTGCCTCCAGACTAATCCCAAAAATACCCCCAAACCAAAAATGTGCCAAATTGGGAAAGGCCATGGGCCTGAGCAGCAGTGGCAAATTGATTTTACGGAACTCCCAAGAAAAGGGGGTACCGATATTTGCTAGTACTGACAGATACCTTTTCAGGATGGCCAGAAGCTTTCCCCACCAGAACTGCTAAAGCCCAGGAAGTAACCAAAGTGTTGCTACAAGAAATAATACTGTGCTTTGGGGTTCCAGCCACAATATCCTCAGATAGGGGACCACATTTTATCTCGAGGGTGGTACAGCAAATTAGCCACCATTTAGGCATAGATTGGGAACTCCATAATCCGTACCACCCATAGTCAAGTGGCCAAGTAGAGCAAATCAATCATTTGATCAAGCAACAAATTGTGAGGCTAGGGCAAGAAGCTAATTTATCCTGGCCCCAATCTCTCCCACTTGCATTGCTGCAAATACTGACCAAACCCAGAACAAAAGAGGAGTTAAGCCCCTTTGAAATGCTTTATGGGAGACCATATGGGGTACAAAATGGAATATCCACCTAAATTGGAGAAAAAATGCTGACTATCTATATGGTCACCCTGAGCAAACAACTTAGAAAAATTGAAAAACATGGCTGGAACCCGAAGTCGAGGTTTAGATGATCCTGTACATGATATCTAACCTGGAGATTATGTATATGTTAAGTCTTTTACAGAAAAGACTTTGGAACCGCAGTGGGAAGGACCATTTCAGGTACTTCTCACCACTTACACCACGATTAAGATCAGAGAACAGTGTGGAGGGCTGTGAGCCCTTGGCGCAGGAGCCCTCTGCACTCCCTTGGGCCAAAAGAATCTCCCCAGAGATAAGCAACCTTCCTCAGGGTCATGGTGACAAAAAGAGCCACTCCCAACATGCCTTGTTTCTTTATGGTAATAGCCTGTACCCCATTGACTAATTGGTTTGTACCCCACCCCCTGTCTTTCCCATTTAACCTCTGCTTCTATCCCTGATGAAAGGGAGTTCTCATCCCTGGCCTCCCCTTCACAGGGGCTGCTGGACAATAAAGGCTACCTCTGTGGAATTGCCATACGAGGCTCCTGTCTCTCTGTCCCCAAGTTTTGCCTGGGTGATTTCACAAAGAGCTGAATCACAAAGAGCTGATATCACTTGTAGCTGAGAAGTTGCTACACTTGCTGAAATTACCCGTCTCCCAGGGAAGTTGCTAAAGCCCCTGGAAAAGCTTTTCCCTGGCGGGACGCTTTCTCTAGAAAGGTCGCAACACACTGAGTTGTCCACCACCGGACCCCAAGGTGACAGAACAGAGTGCCTGGATTCATCATACTTGAATAAAGAAGGCTCCAGAAGCCCCTTGGAAAGTGACTCCTGGTGATGATGAACTGAAATTGAAGTTTATCCGAACAAAATGAAAATGTTATGGTGGCATGCAAGTATAACCCAGAAAATTGTTCTTTTTACAGTCATAATTGTAGCCTTAAGTTGGGAAGTTGCTTATGGGGAAGAAGACATTTGGTCCCAAGCCTTTATTCGGTTTACTGGACTCATGGGGAAATATTCTGATCTAAAGGACTTAAATCCATTAACTGTGGTTATGCACGAAAACCAAGTATATACAAGGCAAGAATGGGAAAGGCAGAAAACCCGGCAACTTCAGGGGACTGTAGGAGAAGAAATCAAAATAGGATGCCGAATGATTAATGGAACTACTCATAAAAAGGCAACCCAAATTAGTGTCTCAACCATTCCTACGAACAGATACGATGAAATTTGTAGTCATTCAAGTGAACTAGATTGTTGGTATAATTTTACATTAGTACAGACTGTTGAAGTAGTTTGTCTTTGGGCCCAAGATCCTAATGGGCTCTCATTTAGACTTAAGATAAATGCCATGGCTAGGCCTGTTACAACTTAGACTAGCACTCAAGCCCAAACCCAAGTTACACCACCTAAACCTGAACCAAGAATTTATGAAATTGGCCCTTATGTAGTGAGAAACACAGGCCAGCAATTATTGCTATTCAATCCAGAATGGTCTCTTAAACATGTAGAATTACTAATGCAAATTAATATTTCTGAGATACAACCAACCTGCTCCCCTTTAATGCAAACATCCTTTGAAGGGTGGACAGCATGGCTACAAAACCAAACACCCCTCAAAAGTAAAATACAAAGAGATCTGACTGGCATGCTAGGAACAGGACTGGGAGTCCTAAATGGAATTGATTCAGAGATACTGATGAACAAATTGGCCACAGCAACCAGTGACCTGACCAAGTTAAAACAACCCCTACAGTCTTCCTTATTAGCATTAGGAAACAGTCAGTGGTAAGTTTCAAAAATACTCCCGGATTTCGCTAAGGCCAACAACCAGGACCACAAACAAATACTAAGTATACTTGGTGTGGTCCAGGACAATGTATCACTAGCCCTTAGCTGTATACAAGCACAATTATGGATGCAGTCAATGGCCTCCTTAATTATAAGAGAAGGAAATGAGGGTGTTTCCCCTATTGAGATCCAAGAAGCTGTTTGGAATAATGCCACTAAGTTAGAAAAGAAACTCCAGTCATGGTGGACCTTAGTAAATTTCACTTATGATCCAATTACTAATGTAGCCACAGCCTTTGTTCTCACTATACGTAATGCCACAGTTTACGTAATCCACCCTATTGTCGCATTAGGACTAAACCATGAAGGAACAGTTTTTTATCCCTCTGAACATAGAGTATGGGCTCGGATGGTAGAAGAAAAATGGTAAACGGTAAATTTAGAATCTTGTATCACATGGGAACAACAAGGATTTATTTGCGAAGGTAATACACTTGATGCCAAAGATATATGTCTTGACATGGAGCGAGGCATTTGTAATTTTGAGGTTCACCCAGACACTACACCTAAAACTATACTTGTGTATATTGGTCAGGGTTGTGTATGTTTAAGGACTATTTGTGCTTTTCTGATAGTAGATAACAACGATATAAATGTAGCTGCCAGGAATTACTCTAATGTTTGTATTTTTAATTTTACCAAGATTGATGGGTGTGACTTCTTGTACTCAGCACCAGTTGTGTCTCATCAATTTACAAAGACTAACTACTCCCTATACCACAAATTGCTACTCACACCTATCGGGATGAACCTTACATTAGTAAGGCAATTAATAAAGCATCAAGATCTAATTGAAATTCTGGAAGAAATCCGAAAAAGCGGGTGTCTTGGGGTGACTCTATCATGTGTATCCCCTATCATGCTCTATGCCCAAAAAGTAATATTGTGCCTTTTCTGTGCCTTTCAACTGAGCTGGAGAAAAGAAAAAAAACCAAACGAACTTTTCAAAACAGTTTCCCAAGGACACAGAAATTACACTCCTCTCTGCGTTCTCTGGCTGCAGGAGCAGGAGGGAGCACCCTGCTTGCTTTCTTCAGCCAGCGGTTTCGGTTTTTTTTTCCTTCTCTTCCCAGCGTGAGACAGAAAGCTGAACTTTGTTTCCTGGGACTTTGGTTTTTTCCCTTCTTCTCTGCTGGACTGTTCAACAACATCAAAACACATCGGGAGAATTTTTTCCTCGAGGCCCGGGGGTGGGCCCTCGCCGACCCAGCTCCGAGGAGGAGAGAGACCACACCTACAGAAGGACTCTGAAATCTTCCCAGGTTTCTCTCTATAGCGAGAGATTTCATTTCATTATTTAGCATTATTATCCTTTTCCTGTGTGTTTGTTAAATAAAATAGTTCTTATCTCATTCACTTTCCTTCGAGGAAAATATCTTTTTTTTCCCCGAACCCTGTGGGGGGAAGGGTGGTTGTAACCTGGTTTTCTCTCAGAAGATATATTGCTAAATTTTGGCCAAACCGGCACAGCGGGAAAAAGACCTTAGCTACCATCCATCATGACACACAAGAAATAAGCAAAGTCTTGCAAAGAGTAAAACAAGATGCAAGTCACAACTGGTGGGATGCACTTTTTGGATGGTCACCTACTGCAACTGGTATTCTGAATACGTTATGTCACTCCATACTTGTTTTACTAATTTTGGTGAGTGCTAGCCTTGTGTTATCTGTTTTGTTGCTTATTTGGAATTGTAAGCTGTTAAGGAAGTTATCAGTTTTAGCTACTTTATCAAATGCACATGGTAAAGCATTAAGAGATGCCAATCGTAGAAGCTTGTTAGAAGAAGAATCTGTGTATTAATAAAAGAATTTACTAACTTTATAGAAAAGGGGGGACTGAGGCGGGAAAACAAGGGTTAAGTGAATTACTAAAGGGGCTGCTTGCTAAAACAATGCATATAGGTCGCCTAACATTTATTACATTTGCCAAGTAGGAAAAAGGGAGGATACAAGACTATTGATAAGGAGAAGCAGCTGTGACCAAAAGATCCTGCTTTGGACCCAGGAACCAGTTCAAACCAGCCTTGGGGTTTGAACTTGGGCCAGGGACTCAGGGAGCATGTGCAAGGAAGCAAGGTGAAAAGTTCAAATTGAGGAAGACTCCTTACTTCATCTGAAGAAGACTCCCTACTTCATCCCAGAGACCGCTGCATGAGGCATTGCACAAGCGCAAGCCATGTGGAAATGACTTTGGGCTCATTATAATACGAAGCGGGGCTAGGAAATGAAAATGTATAGGCGCATTTGGAAACTTAATGAATATGTAGCTTGTAACTCGGATATATACCAAGCCAAATGGTATTGTTGGCATGCATGCATTTGGTGGAGCAATCCACATGCGCCCCAGCACTGGAATAAACATACCTACTTTACTACTTATTTCAGTAGTGGAGTGTTTTCTGTGTATCAGAGACCCTCCTGAAAAGATAGGGGCAGCAACAACAGGAGTGGGACAAGCACTTAATGAAATAGAAGTTGAGATTCCACCTGGGAAATATCAAGTCCAAGCTAGTAAACAACTTAAGCCACTAAGGGATAACCTGTGGATCAACCCCTCCTAGACTTGTATTGTTTTCTTTTTCCAGGAGTGATACCCGGAATGATGCCAGCATACCCCCACTGAAGATCAAAGGACGTGAATCATCCCCTAGGGGTGACTCCCCTCAGAAGTCTCACACTTTGATCCCCTCAGCCCCTCTGGAACTGGACTAACCAGTTTAACCAGTTCCTAATCAGGGACCATGGATTTACATGAGAAGGCTCACAGAAAACAGCCAGGGAAATATGATAATCACTTTTCTCTTAGGCCCTTCTAAATTTTTGGTTACTCTTGTGGTAGATGGGAGAGCACAAATGTCAGCACTTCAAACGGAAGTTAACCCTCATTGTGGCATTGTGCCAGACAAGTAAAGGATATGGTTAACTGAAACAACACTCTTTTTAATAATCAGTCTGTAGTAAGTGAAATTTTCTCTTTTCTTTTTATAGGAACCTGCCAACAGATGAGATTGAACTACATAGGACTGATGGAACTTTTAATTGCAGCCATAATTACTTGTATTATCAGTTTAATAATTTTTGTGATTTGTGTTTTTATTGGGAGTAACTTTTTGGGAGACCAAATATTAGTAGAATTTTATAGGATAGATAATTTTATGTACTGTTCCTAAATTTATTTTGTCTTTTTACTAGAAAAATTGGTGTGGGAAAAGTTTTTGCTTTTATCTTATGGATGTGTAATTTTATCTCAACCAATTGAGAATCAGGGAATTCAACCAAATTTAGCCTGGAAGTTGGTACAAGGATTTATGCATATTTGAAATAATATGAAACAAGGAATATGTATTAACCTTCCCAGTACTGCCTTGGAAGGGTTTAGATTTATGGTGATTTGGCTAAATTTTTCAGAGATATTAACAAGTGAACGAGGTAATCTTAACAAAACAAAAGAAAATGTTAAATGGGGAACTGTTGAGTCGCCTTTCTTAGACCAGAAGGAGGGACACCCATGGACTGCAAATTAGACATGAAGAGAATACAAGAAAGCCTTTTACTGGCTCCCAGGAAACTCTACCTGGAACCATTTATGGAACCAAACATGTTATTG
Source organism: Lycocorax pyrrhopterus obiensis (assembly GCA_014706295.1). Classification (NCBI taxonomy): domain Eukaryota; kingdom Metazoa; phylum Chordata; class Aves; order Passeriformes; family Paradisaeidae; genus Lycocorax; species Lycocorax pyrrhopterus. Next base: position 5,895,978 of record JACSVZ010000030.1, on the reverse strand, counting down.
ATCATTAGACACTACATCACAAATTGTCACTTTTATTCCATGTACAATGGTACCATGGTGGAATTATCCTGTCAGGAGTGGGTTTTTCCAAAGTAAATCGAAGACGTGAATTCTCACTTGAACATGTATGATGTGGCTGGACTCCAATGTACTATTGGGTTTCCTACTATGTCTCCAACACCTAGTAAGAAGGAAACACAAGCTTTTCTAGGCCTTCTGGGGTTCTGGAGAATGCACATTCCAAGATGTAGCCAGCTTGTGAGCCCCCTCTAATGAGTGACCCAGAAGAAGAACCAATTTGAGTGGAGCCTTGAGCAACAACAGGCCTTTGAGCAGATCAAACAGGATCATGTGGTAGCTCTTGGGCCTGTTCGGACAGGACCAGTGTGAGAGACGGTCCGAAGATCCCTCATCTGCCTCACGATCATCGACGAAGACAGAGACTGAAAAACCCTAAAAACCCCAGAAACTTTTGCACAGGAGTCCTGGTCTGGCTGAGGTGAGATGTTTGCCAAGTGTTGCCTGCAGGTGTGCCCGCAGAGGACTGGTATGCGTTCCTGAAGAACAGGTCGCGCTGGTACCGTTCTTTCTGCCTAGGCGGGAAGGACTGCACTGAAGCGAGAAGGAAGGACTTGTCCTGTACACCTGCTCCCGTATCCCAACACAATGGGCCTCACAACACAGTGGTTGTAGATTTCCTCACCTTTTGGCCAGCTGCCCCTCGCTTTCGAAAAGACTATAAAGGGACTCTCTAAATTAACCCTGTTGAGATCTCCCCATGGAAAGAAGACGGATCTATTGGCAGGACCACGAGGATTCGCCTCCCGTTGGTAGCTATTAACCTCCCCCCCCTCTTTCTCTCTATACTTTGTTTCTCTATATCTCTCCCTCTCTTCTATCACATAATCATGTTGTTGGCACTCAATAAAGTGCATTGTTTGTGATTTAAAGTTAAAATTCCCCGTTTGTGTTTCTTTTGCACTCTGTGATCAGGTTAACGAGCCATCACGACTCCCGCTTGTCTTAGGCGGATCGTGACAACCAGACATGCAATATATACTCTGCACTGCAGCTGGGGAGCAGGGTCTCACCTGGAGACTCTGGCAAAGGACATCAGGGGAAACCCAAGGTGGACCATTAGATTTTTGGAGCCGGAGTTATCAAGGGTCAGAAGTCCACTATACTCCAACTGAAAAAGAGATATTAGCAGACCTTGAGGGGGTTTGAGCCACCTCAGAAGTTGATGGGACAGAAGCGTGTCTCCTCTTGGCACCACGATTGCCCATGCTATGCTGGATGTTCAAAGAAAACTTACCCTCAACACATCACACAACCAGTGCTACGTGCAGTAAGTAGGTAGCAATAATTACGCAATGAGCCTGAATGGGAAATCCCAATTTCCCAAGAATCGTGGAAGAAATTTTGCATTGGCCAGAAGCCAGAGATTTTGCAGCACTGCCTGAGAAGGTGACTTGTGCCCAAGAAGCACCACCATATAACAAGTTACCAGAAAACAAAAGAGGCTATGCTCTATTTATTGATGGATCCTGCCGTGTGATAGGAAACTATCAGAGGTGGGAAGCTGCTGTGTGAAGTCCCACATGATGAGTCATTGAGGCTGCTGAAGGGGAAGGAGAGTCAAGCCAATTTGCAGAAGTGAAAGCCATCCAACTGCCCCTAGAGATTGCTGAGCGAGAAAAGTGGCCTGTACTCTATACTGACTCCTGGATGGTGGCTAATGCCCTATGGGGCAGCGGCAGCAGCAGCAATGGAAGAAGACCAATTGGCAATGCAGGAGTAAACCCATCTGGGCTGCTGCATTGCGGCAGGACATGGTTGCACAGGTAGAAAAACATGACTCTGAAGGTACATCATGTAGATGCTCATGTGCCCAAAAGTCATGCCACTGAAGAACATCAGAACAATGAACAGGTAGATAAGGCTGCCAAGATTGGAATAGCTCAGGTAACCTTAGACTGGGAGCAAAAGGGTGAGGTATCTATAGTTTGATGGGCCCATGAAACATCAGGGCATCTTGGAAGGGATGCAACATACAGAGGGGCTCATGATTGAGGGATGGACCTGAACATGGAGGCTATCACACAGATTATCCACGAATGTGAAACATGCTGCAATCAAGCAAGCCATGGGAGTAAAATCTCCTGGGAATAGAGGGCAGTGGCTGGGTTTCCGATATAGTAAGGCCTGGCAAATTGACTACATTATACCACTGCCACAAACACACCAAGGCAAGAGTTACATATTCACCATAGTTGAGGCCACAACTGCCTGGCTGGAAGCATACACTGTAAACCATGCCACTGCTCGAAACCCTCGGCCTTGAGAGACACATTTTGTGGTGACATGGTACCCCAGAGAGAATTAAAGCAGACAATGGGATTCATTTTCAAAATAACGTTATAAACGCTTGGGCAAAGAAACATGGCATTGAGTGGATATATCACATCCCTTGTCACCCACAAGCCTCTGGAAAGATAGAGGTATAATGGACTGCTGAAGACTATGTTAAGAGTGTTATGTAATGGGGCATGGAAGCATTGGGATGCAAATTTAGCAGAAGCCACTGATGAGAGCAGAACAGAACAGCACAGCATTTTATTCTTATCAAGGACAGTAGAACAGAACAGAACAGCCTTGTAGAAATAGATAAAAGATGTAACTTAGGCAAACAGAAGTAATGCAAAATGCGAGCAGGGTGCCAGCTCAGCTCTGTAAGGCTAACAAAGTAGAAGTTATGCAAAACAATGATATTGCACTTAAAAGCAGGGTTCGAGGAACAGCTACCTAAAATGGAAACTGGAAGTTGAAGATAGACCCCCGAAGAACCATATAAGGAGTTCCGATAAGGGCTGCAACTATGTAAAATAAACTCAAGTAAGCAGGAATAGCTAATTAATATGTAATCAGTGTGTATCATAAAAACTCTGTTCACCCAGCACTCGTTGTACTCGATTAAAGGAAGTATCCTCCAAGTGACCAGCACACTATAATAAGAATGCCTGCTTTCTAATACTCAAAACTGTGTTAAAGTTTCTATCTGTCTGATTTAGGTATCACCACTTGGCTGGTTGACACCAGACGATCTGCTAACCAACCTGGTCATGCCCAAAAAAAACCCCTATACACTGTGGGAGGAGATAAGGTCCCTGCACTACACATAGGGAAGTGGCTGGGGAAGTAGATGTCCATTTCTCCTTCCATGGGAAAAGGCAAACCGATTCATGGGATTGTCCTTCTTCAAGGACCTGGGTGTATTTGGTGGGTAATGTGGAAGGATAGGGAGACCCGGTGTGTGCCTCAAGGAGATGTAACCTTGGGGGAAAAATAATCTGTGGTGTGAGTTGTATGTTGCAGGAAGTGAAGTAGCAGGAATGACATGAACCGATAAAGAATGAATTTTGTGAGGAGCAAGGAGAATGTGATGTTGAATGGAGCCGGGCCCGTCTCAGTGCCCAATGATTGTGTGCTGCTTCTCCTGTCCTGAGTACCCATCCTGGTAGAATGGAGCCCAAGTCATGGATCTGGAGGAATGGAGGAAGCCCATGAAATGGGAAAATAATATCCATCTGTGAAGGGGTGGGGGATAGTAGTTAATTAAAATGTACAAATCTGTATGTTGGGTATAGACATGGTTTAAGGATGTAGTTTAAGTTGTATGCGTAGGTAATAAGGGATTCCATTAATGAAATATAAATACAATGGAACAGTTGGAAGGTATATAGATTATGTGGGATCTGAGTATGATGCAAATGGTATGGAATAAGAGGTGGAGATTGTATTGGGTCTGGCTGAGCTGAAGTTCATTTTCCCATAGCAGCCCTCACAGTGCTGTGCTTTGCATTGGTAGCTAGAAAGGTGTTGATAACACACCAGCGTTTTGGCTACTGCTGAGCACTGCTGGCACAGCATCAGCTCTGTCTCTCCAACATTATCCCCCATCAAGGGTCTGGGAGTGGGCAAGATCCTGGGAGGGGACACAACTAGGCCTGCTGACCCAAATTAACCAAAGGGATATTCCATACCACATGACATCAGCTTAGATATAAAAGCTAAGGGAGGGAGGAAGAACGGGGGTATTTGTTATTTTACAATATTTGCCTTCCAGAGCAACCACTATGCATGCTGAAGCCCTGCTTCCCAGGAAGTGTCTGAACATCGCTGGCTGATGGGAAATAGAGAATAAATTATTATTCTTTCCTCTTGGCTTATGCGCATGCAAACTTTCACTTGTTGTTTTGCTTTAGTAAACTGCCTTATCTCAACCTACTAGTTGTTTTCCATCTTATTTTCTCTCCCCTGTCCCACTGGGAAGGGGAGTGATAGAGCGTCTTGGTGGGCATCTGGCATCCAGCCAA
>JACSVZ010000030.1:5736657-5886602 GCA_014706295.1 Lycocorax pyrrhopterus obiensis | reverse complement strand
GAAGCCACCCAAGAGTACGTCTTCCCCTCTGGACAAAGGTGAGTGTGCCTACTGCAAAATAAAGGGACATTGGAAAAATGACTGATGTTGAAGAAGAAACCCCCAGTTCCCCAACTCACAGTGGGACAAGACTCATACTCAGAGTGATAGGGACCGAAGGCTTCTCCCCCAGCAGAGCCTTCGGTTATAGCTGATGTGGGGAAAGATGAGATCGAATTTCTGGTAGATACCAGACCGGCGTATTCTGTGTTAAATACTTTAGAAGGGAAACTGAGTCAAGATACTGTTCATGTCATTGGGGCAACAGGGGTAACTGAAACACGGCCTTTCTTCCAAACCTTTAAAATTCAAACTGGGGAAGCACTGGGTAACTCATCAATTCCTTTATATGCCTAACTTCCCATAACCATTGCTGGGGAGGGATTTACTGGAGAATTTGGAAGCTGAAATTAAATTCAAAAAAGGAAAGGGTGTACGAGTTATAATTCCTGAATCTAAATTTGTCAAAATTGCTGCACTTTTTATACAGGACAGAATGTGGTGAAATCCCCACTGAAGCTGAAAATGCTGTCAATCCAATTGTGTGGGCCAGTGATGTCCCAGGAAGATCCAAACAGGTAGAACCAGTGAGTATTGAACTCAAACCAGGAGCCACACCAGTAAGACAAAACCAGTACCCTTTAAAATTACAAAGTCATGGAGGATTAACACCTATAATTGAAAAATTCCTCCAACATGGGTTATTAGTGCAATGTGAGTCCAGGTATAACATGCTCATCCTTTCAGTAAAGAAAGCTGATAGTAAGAGTTATCGGTTAGTCCAAGACTTGAGGGCAATTAACAAAATTACAGAGGACATACACCCAGTGGTAGAAAACCCCTATACCCTTTTTGACCACACTGACAGACAAATTAGGGTGGTTTACTGTCGTAGACCTGAAAGATGACTTTTTCTGCATTCCTGTGCATAAAAACAGCCAGGAGCTCTTTGCTTTTCAGTGGGAAGATCCCAAAACAGGGAGAAAAAGCCAGCTTACTCAGACAGTCCTACCCCAGGGTTTCAAGAATAGCCCAACAATATTTGAAAACCAGCTAGCAAAGGAATTGGAAGATTGGAAGAGACAAGAGTCAGGAGGGATTATTCTTCAATATGTTGATGACATCTTGATTGCAGCTAAAACATGAGAGGACTGCATCCAACTCACTGTAAGCTTGTTAAACTTTTTGGGACTGAGTGGGTACAGAGTTTCTAAAGACAAGGCACAGATTGCCAAGGAAGCAGTAGTTTACTTGGGACTTGAGATCTTCCGTGACACCGACAGTTCAGCAAGGAACAGAAATAAGCCATCTGCTGACTTCCAGAGTCCCACACCGTGAGAGAGATGCAAGCTTTCCTGGGAACGGTCAGATGGTACCAACTTTGGATACCAAACTGCGGATTACAGGTAAGGCCCCTGTATGGAGCAGTAAAAGCAGCTGAAAAGGGAATCATTACATGGACTGAGAGCCCAAGAGCTGCATTTAAACACATGAAACACTCTCTAATGTCAGCTCCAGCATAGGGTTTACCAGATTTAACTAAACCTTTTGAATTTTTTACACGAGAGACTCAATGTGGCATTGGGCGTATTAGCACAGCGCCTTGGAAACCAACAGAGGCCTGTGGCCTACTTTTCCAAACAGTTAGACAATGTTAGCCAGGGGTGGCCTGGGTGTTTGAAGGCCATGGTGGCTACTGTCATCTTGATTCAAGAGGTCCAAAAACTCACCCTTGGACAACACATTGTAGTGTATGTACCCCATGCAGTAGCAGCAGTACTTGAACAGAAAGGAGGACATTGGCTGTCCGGCAACCGGATGCTTAAATATCAATCACTGTTGTTGGAACAGGATGATGTTACCCTGAAAACAACTTCTGTTGTTAACCCTGCCATGTTTCTGTTCTCCTTAATTGACGATGTGCCTGAGCATGACTGTTTGCAGACAATCGAGAAGGTCTATTCAAGTAGACCAGACCTGAAGGACATGCCCCTAGAAAATCCAGACTGGGAGCAGTTTACAGATGGGAGCAGCTTCATGACAAATGGTAAGCAAATGACAGGTTATGCAGTAACAACCCAGGACAAGGTGATCGAGGCGAAGGCCCTGCCAGCAGATGTGTCATCGCAGAAAGCCGAACTGATTGCGCTGACAAGGGCCCTGGACCTGAACAAAGGAAAGAGGGTAAATACATGGACTGACTCTAAATATGCATTTAGTGTTGTCCATGCCCATGGAGCCATCTGGAAGAAAAGAGGACTGTTGAACCCTCCTCAAGGTAATCAAATCAAACAAGTAGAACAAACCCTTGCCCTCTTGGAGAGCATCAGAAAACCCACAGATGTAGCCATCATGCATTGTAGGGGTCACCAGAAAGGGAAAACCACTCCAGAATTGGGAAATCGCTTTGCTGATGAAACAGCAAAAGGAGTTGCAGAAAAAGGTATTCTTGCAATAATTCCACAAAAAGAGATTGATTTGCCAGGGTTCACCCCAAAGTATGATCAGGCAGACCACAAGTTAATTAAGATTCTTAAGGCTGAGATCACAGAAAAGGGATGGGCTGTTACACCAGTGAATAAGGTTGTAGTCCCACCTCTCATCCTTTGAGAGCTAGCTCGAAGAGAACATGAAAGCACAAAGTTCGGGGCTGAAAACCTTCTGAAACATCTGAAAAAGGTAGTAATAGGAAAGGGAATGACAGATATTGTATAAGCAGTAGTGAGCAAGTGTGAAATCTGCTCTGAAAACAATCCTGATAAGAGGAAAAGAGTTGTGTTAGGAGTAACGAAGGCAGAGGATCTTCCTGGAGATTACTGGCAAATAGACTTTGCTGAGTTACCATGCAAAGAGGGATACAGGTACATATTGGTATTAGTTGACACCTTCAGCGGATGGCCTGAAGCTTACCCCTGTCGCACTAACACAGCCAAGGAGGTGGTAAAAGTTTTGCTTAATCATATAATACCAAGGTTTGGGGTTCCTTTGGGGATATCATCAGATAGGGGACCACATTTTGTTGCAACAGGGATTAAGAAGGTTAGTTGGATTTTGGGAATTGCTTGGGATCTGCATACACCTTACAGACCCCAAACAAGCGGTAAAGTTGAACGTATGAATGGAACTCTTAAAGCACAAATTAGCAAAATCTGTCAAGAGACATCCATGACATGGGTTCAGGCCTTGTCTATAGCTTTCCTGAGGATCTGCATACAGCCGTGGCGGAGGGATAACATCAGTCCCTATGAAATATTGTATGGCAGGCCATATCAGATTCCACACGTTCCAGGTGAAATTCATATGAGGGGGAAGCTTGATTTACAGAGATATCTAATGGCTTTAGGTCCCACTTTGCAGAAGCTCCAGAATTACATCGTGTTATCCAGACCCATAGGACTGGACACACCTGCACATCCTTTCCAGCTTGGAGACTAGGTCTATGTTAAGTGGTGGGACAGTGATCCTCTACAGGCCAAGTGGAGAGGACCATTCCAAATTTTGCTGACCACCCTCACCACAAAGTTGCTGGCAAAGGACCCTGGATTCACTACTCCAGAGTTAAGAAGGCTTCTGCTCCTGAAACAACTGAGAAAACAGAGACTGATACAAAAGAAGATGATGTAGTTTAAATGATTCTTTTCCTGTGCTTGTTATCTACACAGTTGGTGACCCTGACTCAGGTTTGGAACCAAATTTTGCATATGATTCTAGTCCAAAATATATCCAAAGACATTCATTTGGATACAAAACTAACAATATACATGTAAACCAAAGTGGAAAGAGCAACAAAATTTGTTTACAATTTGAGAACTAACTCAGATCTTACATTAGATAACATTCAAAGATAACACATGGAGCTCTGATTTTATCTTCCACACCCTGGTTTCATGGTTACCAAACTGATTCTCGATTAAAGAATTGTTCATCGTAGTTGTAATTATAATTCTTGTTTACATATACTATTGTTAGATGTATACTGCTGTTAGAGACATATGATTAGTACATATTTAGAATATTTAGAATAGAGTCTCAACAAGGTAGAGGCCTTGTCAAGCCTCTAAAGGGAGGGAATGATGCCTTAGGTTTTAACTTTTATATTTTTCAAATCCTGTACTGCTTAGTGTGTAACACTGAAGTTTCTTGTAGCCTGTTAACTTCTGCTCTCTCATGCTAGGTAGACATAACAAAGCCTCTCCAGGCCTGCTCTCCAAGGACACTCAGACCATCCTAGGCCCAAAATGTGTAAACCAAAACATCTTAAGAGGGGGGTGAGCTTGGGGAAACTACATCATTAACTGAACCTTTAATTGGAGAATTTATGCTGATATGCAAATGAACCAAACCTATAAAAGTGTGAAGAACTCGTGACCTGTCGTCCATCTTGGGGTCCATCTTAGCAGCAGCCTCTGGCTCCCCAGGGTGTACCTTTGAAGGCCTTTCAAATAAATACCTACCTTTATTCCCTTATTCTTGTCTAGTCTCTGTTTTTAGGTGGCCTCTCAAGGCATCACCTGTATCCTCAACTTCTGGAGCAAAGGGATCAGAGAAATACTTTTCCTAGAGCCTCACCTGAGGATAATGACAGTGAAAGGGGAGGAGGGCAGCATATCGTATCACCCCCTAGAACTAGAAGAGGAACTCAGTATAGGACATCAGAAGCCTCCTAGACCCAAGAGACAGGGGTCCACCAGATGCCACTACATCAAGTTCCTTTGGGGGGTCAAGGGGGAGGGTTTGAGTTTGTAATTGCACAACTTACTACCCAGGATATAAGAGGGTTGAAAAAGGAATTACCCCCATATTTGGATGATCCCATAGGGGTGGGGGAAAAGATAGATATTTGGGAAATGCAGATTGTACATGGAAGGATTGGGATTTTCTTTTGGGGATTTTGTTTGAATCATCAGAGAAACGAATGATTTTACAGAAAGCTCGGCAGCTGTGGGAGGATGAACATCCACAGGCAGCAGGGGGGACTGGACCTAACGCACCTAGGGTGGATGATGCCATCCCCCATGTGTACCCCCAGTGGGACCCAAATAATCAGGCCAGTTTGGCTCGTGCTTATTTGATTAGGGCAATCAAATCAGCAGCTCCCAGAACTAACTACATAGCTAAGGCTATGTTGTTAGAACAGGAGAAGCATGAAAGCCCCTCTCATTGGCTGGAGAGGATTAGGGATGCCTTGCAGAAGCATGGGGGGATGGATCCTGAAGGGCCAGCCTTTGACACATTGCTGAAGGTACAATTTGTTACTAAAGCCTGGCCTGATATAAGGGAAGGAGTACAGAAAGATGAAGAGTGGCAGAATAAGCCTCTGGAGGAATTGGTTAGAAAAACACAGCAGATATATGTAAGAAGGGATGAGGAAAAGGTAAAGGCAAAGGCGAAGATGATGGCAGAGTTTTTTACAGCCCCGGAGGAATAAACCGCAGGGTCCAAGGGGTCCCCCGGGACAGAGGGGACGGGGTTGGCCCCAAGGAAGTGGCAGAGGCATTCCCTCCTCGGCAGGGGAGAGCCAACCCAAACAGTGGTTGGGAAAGAATCAGTGTGCTATCTGCAGGGCAGAAGGACATTGGAAGCAAGAATGTCCACAGAGACAGCTGGATCCTCAGGAGGAGGAAGTCCAGAGGATAATGGAGATGGATTGTTAGGGGTGTCAGGGGCTTCCATTATACCAGGGACCCACCACGCTGGACCCCTTGTTAACTTTTAAGGTGGGTCTGGATTGAGAGGAGGTGTGTTTCCTGGTAGATACAGGGGCCTCTCAATCCACCTTAAATTTTATTCCTAAGGGAGGGAAATTGTCAAAAAGATCATTGATTATTCAAGGAGTGAGTGGAAGGGATGAACAAGTGCATTTTATTCAACTGCTGTTAGTAGATGTGGGGGATAGGTTTGAAATGCATGAATTCCTGTTTGTTCCTAATTGTAATTTACTGGGAAGGGATTTGATGGCTAAAGTGGGAATGCAAATTAGTACTGTAAAAAATGATATAGAGTCTAACACTGTGGTAACTTTGTGTAAAATGTCTGAGAAGGCTTATGCTGAAATAAACCCAGAAGTGTGGGCAGCCCCAGGGAAATATGGAAAACTAGACATAGAGCCTCTCCAAATTACTTTGAAGCAACCAGGACAAGTGGTGTCTAAAAAGCAATACCCTATTTCAAGGGAGGGAGGGAGGGAAGGAAGGGGTTACAGCCTGTCATTGAGTCCCTGCTAAAGGCAGGTCTTTTGAAGCCATGTATGTCTCCCTATAACACTCCTATCCTGCCAGTTAAGAAACCAGATGGAACCTACAGAATGGTGCAGGATTTAAGAATAATAAATGAAATTGTCAAACCAAGGCATGCCATGGTTCCAGATCCCTATACCATCCTGAATCAAATCCCTTCTTCACATCGGTATTATTCAGTACTGGATTTGAAGGATGCTTTCTGGGGGTGTCCAATTACAGAGGACAGTAAACAGTATTTCACCTTTGAGTGGGAACAGGAGGAAGGAGGGAAAATGGTAAAACAACAATTGACATGGACAGTCCTCCCACAGGGATATACAGAGTCAGCGGTTCTGTTTGGGCAAGCCTTGCAGAAAATATTAAGAGAGTTTACCCCACCCTCGGGGGTTAGGTTGCAGTAGGTGGATGATTTGCTTTTATCAGGGGAACAGGAAAAGGTGGTTGAAGAGGCTCCTGTGAAGCTGCTTAATCTTCCTGCTAAAAAGGGACTTAGAGTGTCTAAAAAGAAGGCACAGTTGGTAGAGAAAAAGGTTAAATATTTGGGACACATTCTGACTAGGGGATTATGGTGTATTGATCCAGAAAGAATACAAGGAATTTTACAAGTACCATTACCTGAGACAAAAAAGGAGCTACGGCAGTTTTTAGGATTGGTGGGGTACTGCAGAGCATAGATTGAGGATTTTTCTGTTTTGGCCAGGCCTTTATATGACTTTTTAACCCAAGACAGTCCTGATGTTGTGGCATGGACACCAGAAGGAGAGCAAAGCTTTAGGAAATTAAAAGACTAATTGGTTAATGCCCCAGTCTTAGCTCTTCCAGACTGTAGCGGTTTGAGGTCGATAACCGGACAGAAACACCAATTTAGTGTACTGGTTTAGTTCAAAATATCCATTATTTACTTATTTACCTTCTGTGAGATAAGAATTAGGAGAAGGCAAAGCAGGCACAAAACTTAAAAGAATATAAAGAAGTTTATTAACAGACCTAAAAGAAGGAAAAAAAGTCAGATTAAACCTTCAGAACACTTCTTCTCTCCCCACTTTTCTCTTTTCTCCCACTGGCAATGTAAACAAAACAACCCTTGAGATTTTCAGTCAGTTTACCACCTCTATAATAATCTTTTCAGTTTACTTAAGTTGAGGAGTCTCTCTTGCTCATGCTATGGAGACGTTCCCACAAGAAAACAGTCTCTCGTGGCTTTAGTGTCCCAGCAAGACAGCCACCCGGGATGGTTCTCTGCTTGCATGTGAAAGGTCTTTTCCCTCGACTTACAGCTTTCCCTACAACTGCTTCCGAGGGTTCAATCTTAGCTAATGGGGTATCATTTTAAGGATGAGCTGTTCAGAAGCAAAAGGTTCTCTTCGCTTATCAAAGTGCTTGAGAAAGGTAAGAACACTATCTTTGGGAGCATTTTATCTCAAAGAACAGAGGTCTTCTTCTCTGAGATCTCTGTTCAAGTTTCTCATCAAATCACAGCTACTTCAACATTAACTTATTTCAGCACAGGTACTTGTGCTCATGATTACAGTTCGAACGCTCTACCCCCCCATGCTTTCATGAAATTACGAGTATTCTGATGTACTATAGTCCATCACCATAGCTTTACAATAGAATTTCAGCTTCTAGAATTGAAGCATCTCCTCATTCTCCTCTCTCTCTCAGCTCTTCTTTCTTACTGACTTTAGTGTCTCTATGGTGTTTCTTTACATGCCTTCACTTTTCCTTTTCCTTTGACTTGGGAGAGGATTGATGTCGGCAGGCTTCATCTGTTCTGGAAGAAACAGCTCTAAAAGAGTTAATCTCACCCGGGCCTTGCAGCTGGAATTCTCTTATCTCTGTTGGTAACATGATCTTCACCGGGCAGCGGCTTCAGATGAATTTTGGCCGCATTAAAGCTGATCTGGCTGGCCGCACCGCAGGCTGCTTGCATGGAGCAGGGCTGGGGGGGCTGGCCCGCACGGAGCCGCAGATGGAACAGGGCGCAGCTCCAGGGTGGCTGTCTCTTGGCCAGGCCCAGCTGAGCAGGGCCCAGCCCCGCTGGGCTGGGCTGTGGGCCCCCCAGTTACCTGTTCAAAAGCCGGAAGACAGGGAGAGTCTCCCGGAGTTTGTTCGTTCTTAAAATGTGGATCACAGAGGCGTGTCAAGCTCTTTAAGTGGCTTAAAAAATTGCCAATATTCAAACTAGCCAGTTGATTGGTTCTGTCATGACTAGAGGAAGCTGTAAGCACCTCTTTTGCAAAGAATCACTTCCGTGGCTGATGGAGCTCTCCTTAACTACAACTCCCAGCTATACTAAACCATGACACAGACTCAGAAAAGGAACTTGAGCTGTATGTGGATGTTAAATAGGGCCATGCTAAAGGAATTTTGGTGCAAGAGCATGGGGGAACACAACGGCCTGTTGCTTATTTTTCTAAGCTGTTAGACCCGGTAGCCAGAGATTGGCCTCATTGTCTGCAGAACTGTGCAGCCATGGCTTTGATGGTAACTGATGCCCGATGCCTGAAAGCTGACAAGGGGAGGGTATCTAATTGTTAAAGTTTCACATCAGGTTAAAGCCTTGTTAACTGAAAGAGCTTTTAAGTGGATGACCAGTGCTTGGTTATTACAGTATGAATCTTATTTAATGGAACAGGAGGATTTAGAATTGAAAAGTGGGGAAGGGTTTAACCCAGCCACCTGTCTGAAGGGCTCTGAAGAGGGGGGGCCGGGAAGAAACCCATGACTGCATTCAGGTGATAGATCTCCAGACCGGGGCTAGGGAAGACTTACAAGACAATCCCTGGCCTGAGGGAGAAAATGTGTTTATTGATGGGTCTTCAAGGGTGTAGAAGGGAATCCAGTTACAGGAATTAAAGGAAGAGGGGAGGTTACCACCCACCTGGTCAGCTCAGACAGCAGAGCTGTATGCGCTTGTGAGAGCCTGTGAATTATATCGGGACAAGATAGTGAATGTTTTTACTGATTCTCAATATGCATATGGGTTGATACACGCATTTGGGAAACTACAGGAAGAAAGAGGTTTATTAACCTGCAGGGGAAAAACGTTAGCTCATGAGAACTTAATTTATCGCCTATTGGAGGTGGTGAATTTACCAAAAAGGGTGGCAATAATACACATCAGAGGACATCAGGCAGGGTGCTCAGAGGAGGCAATAGGTAACCGACTGGCTGATGAAGAAGCTCGGAAAGCTGCATTGTTGCCAGAAATCTCTAAGATCCTCCCCTTGCTCCCAGTGACCCCACTGCTGCCAGAGAAAGTGTCTTTTCCACCAGAGGAGCTTGAGATAATAAAGAGTGGGGCAAAGGAAAGAGGGAATAATTGGTTTACAAGGAATGGTAAGCAGTGGATATCTAAAGCTCTGGCCTTACAGTTATTAAAACAACTCCATGAAGGGAGCCATTGGGGCTCCCCAGGACTGGCAGAAGCCTTCCTCAAAATGTATGTTGCTGTGGGTCTTTTTACTCTGGCAAAGCGAGCCATTGAGGGATGTTTGATTTGTGCTAAAACCAATAACAGGGTTATAAAGAAAATTGCCAGGGAAGGGAGGCCTTGGGCTGTACTTCCCTTCCAGAGATGCCAGGTGGATTTTACTGAAATGCCCGGAGTGGCAAGGTTTAAATATCTTCTGGTTATAGTATGTCAGCTAACAGGGTGGCCAGAAGCATTTCCAGCTGTTTCAGCAACTACAGGATCGGTTATTAAAGTATTTTTGGAGCAAATAATTCCAAGATATGGTATTGTGGAAGCAATAGACTCAGATAGGGGAACTCATTTTACAGGAAAAATTCTTCAAGGGGTTATGGCTGCTTTAGGAATACAGTGGAACCTCCATACCCCCTGGCACCCCCAGAGTTTGGGCCAGGTTGAAAGGATGAATGGAGAAATAAACACCTTCTGAAGCTGGTGATAGAAACTAAGATGCCATGGATACAGCTCTTGCCACTGGCTTTAGCAAGAATAAGGGCCAGACCCAGGGGAGATATTCAATTATCTCCCTTTGAATTGATGTTTGGAATTCCTTACCCCTTGTAATTCTCAACCTAGTGGGGGGTAGAGATAAGTGATGTATATTTAAAACAATATGTGGCCCAGATACTGTCTCTTGTGAAATGTCTTCGACATGAAGCTCAGCTGGCACAGACCCTGCCTTTGGACTTTGCTGCTCACAACATCCAACCAGGGGACTGGGTCCTAGTTAAGGAGTGGAAAGAAGCACCACTGGTGGCAAAGTGGCACGGACCTTTCCAAGTGTTACTGACCACAGAAACAGCCATCAAGACAGCTGAACACAGGTGGACCCATCACACTTGGGTCAAGGTCTCTAAAGCTCCGGAGATTTGGACATCTCAGCTGGAGGAGAAGGACGGGAGGCTGCGACTGACATCCACAGGAGTGGACCGGAGCAGTAGCCAGTGCGTCGACATCGGGGGAAGCCCCGCGTGCCTACCCACAGACTGTCTGCTGAAATAGTCTGTATGGGCATCCCTTCTCTAGAATCTCCAGTCATTGGGGGCTAATCTTGGCTGTCATTGTTTTCTTTATGTTAAGCTGTTTCTGTGCCTTCACTCGCCACAGGTGGTGCGGAAGACAATGTGAAAGTGAAAATTAGGTTAGGAGATTAGATTACACCATTAGAATGTTTCTCTTAATAATCTTACCTTTATATTGTCAGTTAGGTTTGGGCCAAAAGTGGGAGAATAATTTTTTAGTCTTAGGAGAAGAAGTAGCAAAAACCTTTAACCTTAGCAATTGTTGGGTCTGCAGAGGGCCAGGAAGATCTGAAAACTGGCCATGGGTGGCCAGCCCAGTCGAACCTAAATGGTGGGTCAGCACCCTGAGTGAAGTCCATAATGGAACGGGATTTTAAGGTGAAGAAGGACGTCCATGGCAGCTTCATTCTTCTGAAAAAGGCATTTATTGTCTAAATAGAACAGGAGGCATATACGTGGGAAAAAGCATTTGTGACTGGACTTTATCTTTGGGTTTAGACTGCTGGACTCCCAACTGTCCTCCTTACGATTGTTCCAGATATCGAGGCAGATGGAATCAAACGCATGTTAAGCTCATTAATGGTAGCTGGGTAAGGTGTTCCTACCATAATTACCAAAGGGATTTTGAAGGCTGTAATGCAGTGGGGAAGGACAAGTTTTTTGACCACTTATTTTTAAGCTGTCCCCGAGATAATTCCACGAGTAGGACACATGTTGTCTGTGACTATCAGTGGAAGTGGCAATACCAGAATGAAATTTGAACCCTTTTAAAAACGTTCTGGTCCAGATCCAACAAAACAGATCTGGGATGTAACTGCAGGTGGAAATCTCATGCGGGAGCTTGGAAATGAAAATATTGTGATTCTTATGGTGGGGCAACTATTGTTGGGGGACCATTAGGCCCAGGAAGCAAGCTGTATTTTGACCCACCAATTGATGATGAAAATTGGGAAGGCCCCTTTGCCAACGGGACCTGGGATTTGAAAGGGCATTATTGGATTTGTGGCCAACATGCCTATCGCAGGTTACCTCCAAACTGGTCAGGGATATGTTATGTGGGGTATATTAGACCATTGTTCTTTCTGCTACCACAAGTTCAGGGAAATCAGTTAGGAATCAAGGTATATGATGATCTAATTAGAGAAAAGTGGTCAATTGATGCATCCCTGGCTGGAGGGAGCACCCAAAAGTGGGGAAAAGATGAATGGCCACCCGAGTGAATCATACAACACTACGGACCAGCCACTTGGAATCCTACTGAATTAATATCACTTGCCAGAGAACCCATTTATAATTTAAATTGGATAATTAGGTTACAAGCTGTCTTTGAAATAATAATTAACCAGACAGCTACAGCTCTTGACCTTCTTGCTGACCAATCCACTCAGATGAGGAATGTGATATTTCAACATCGCATGGTATTAGATTATCTGTTAGCAGAAGAAGGGGGAGTGTGTGGAAAATTAAATGACTCAAACTGCTGTTTGCAAATAGATGACAATAGAAAAGTGGTGAAACAAATAAAAAAGGGAATAAGAAAGTTAGCTCATGTACCAGTCCAAATGTGGAAAGGATGGGAATGGGACATGTTTTCGTGGTTAGCTGGTGGACTATGGGTTAAACAAATGCTTTTTTTCCTCTTATGTGCTGTAGCAACTCTAATCCTTTTACCATGCCTGATCCCTTGCTTAGTGCAACTTATTCAACATGTGATCAAGGGGATGCAGGTAGTAGCCATGCCTACAGATCCAGAGATGGCTACAAAAGGACAGAAAATGATGTCACTGCAAATAATTGCAAAACCAAAAAAGACCCAGAAACAGAAAATTAAGTCAATGATAACTAAAGTTTGTAAAGACAATTATTGACAAAAATAAAAGAGGAGGGATTGAAAGGAATGAGATAGATTTGTCTTTACGAAGTGTGGGTCTGACAGGTAAAGGCTAGATACTGAAAGATGAAAGAAACAATGGGAGAAGTTCCACTGATTGATGAAAGGAGTGAGAGGGTTTAGTCTTTACAAACCATGGATCTGCTGATAGGTGAAGATAGATATTGATTGATGAAAAAAAGAAAAAAAGCAAAGGGGAACCATAAATTCCATAGAAAAAGAAAAAAAAAAGAAAGAAAAGGGGGGTTTACATTAGAAGGGGGTCTGTATTAGGCGATTTGGGAAGCCTGTCCCTCTCAAGTACCGCAGCCAATGGGGAAAGAGAGAGGGAAATGCAGTCGAGAAATTAGGATAAATAGGAGGCTTCATCCTCTAAAAATTTGAGAGACCAGGGGAATGCCACAAGGCCTCTCCCTTTATTTGAATAAAGTAACAAGACTCCTCTGTCTCCTTTTTGGACATAAACTTCTGGTGTTTGTGGATTAATTTTCCTGACACTCTCATGCTGGTTAGACATAACAAGCCTCTCTAGGTTTCCACTTCAAGGACACCAGGCCCCAAAATGTGTAAACTAAAGCCTCTAAAGGGGGGGGCAAACTTGGGGTAATTACATCATTAACTGAGGTTATAATTGGAGAATTAACCCTGATATGCAAATGGACCAAACTTACAAGTGTGAAGAACCTGTGACCCAGGGTCCATCTTGGGAGTAGCCTTTTGACTGCCCAGGGTGTACCTTTGAAGGCACTTCAAATAAATACCTACTTTTATTCTCTTATTTTTGTCTAGCCTCTGTGTTTTTAGGTGGCCACCCCAAGGCATCAAGAGGGTCTCCAACTGTGCTAAGAGATTGTTTAGTGGGGAGACAAGATGAATTAGGGGGAAATGTAGTGCGTAGTGATGCTTTGCACAGCCCACAATCCCCGAGAAAACCAATCCCTACATGAGGAAAACTCCTGCATAATGTTGTAAACCCTATAAGAAAAATAGGCTGGGAATATCACAAAAGAAGGCCAAGTACTGAAATGCAGAAACCCCCTAAACGGGTGAAAACTGTTGTCCGCCCGAGAGGAATGCATTATGGGGAACTGCCTTGGCTTTCGAGTACGGAGAACTGCTTTCCAGGCAGTGGAGGCGGGGGAAGCGACAAATTAAAACTCGCACCTTTACAAAGAAAAAACCCCACTCCCAACTCTTTTTACAACAGAGCAGGGAGAGGAAACAAACCCTTAAGGGCTAGGCGACCTTTGAGCCAGCTCCCCCATGCATTCCTGCATGATATTAGCCCTCACATTTACTTAACTGTTGGAGCAGAGAGACAACTATTGAAAATTTGTAATTAACACTGGAACTTGAAATCTCTGATTACTCCTACAGAAGCCAAAAAGAGAAACTTAAGTTTTAAAAATGAAAATTGAAATTGTTTAACTGGTTTTAATGAAAAGTGTTATCTATTACACTGCTAAAATCTATTTTGATGTAATTAAGAATTTGAAACAAAAAGCATTATGTTTAAAATGCATTCTACTTATACTGGTGTTTGACTAATGAAAACAAAAAAGGACAAACAGAAGCTAGTATTTAACAACTAATTCTCAAAAGCTTAATACTAACACGGAACATTTAATTGCAACTGCAAGCATTTACACATAAATGGCAGTTTGCATGTTAGCTGCCTTCAGCTAAATACCAAATTCCCTTTAAAAAGGTGAAGTTCCTGGGAACTAATCCTAAAAGGGAAAACCCAAAATTGGGGATGGCTTGATAGCCACAAACAGAGTTTGCTCAAATGCTCTGAATTTTTAGGAATGTGTGCATGTGAATTGCCTGTGTGGATTTAAGTCTTGCCGGCATATAAACCATCACAGAAAAGCCTGTGAAATAAAACTCATTTACTAAAAGAGTATTGAAACGTAACTTTTGAATGTCTGTTGGGTTTTAGTGTGTACTATCAAGTATAACTTTGGAGTTTTTGTGTCAGATTAACACTGCCGAGGGAAGGGTGGACAATATACTAGAATCCTCTTTCCTGGGGGAGAAATTAGGCTAATTCCCTCTGTCTCTCAACCCCCAAGCTCTGCCTGCTTCCAAAGATGAAATTTACATACCAAAGGCAAAGCCAATACTGGTGATATCTCACTCTGCAACAGAATTGGTTATGTTGCAAGAAAACTAACAAGCAGAAAATATTATAAAAACTTCCAAAGGTGGGGATAGAACACACTAATGAGAAAAAAACCCCAAAAATTGGGAATGGCTTGGCAGCCACAAATAGGCTTTGCAAATGCTGATAGAAAAATTGGAAAAGGGATTATCTCTGACTCGAACTCTTAAACAAATAAAAAATTCAACAGCAACAACCTGTAAAAATCCAAGTACCTTTCAATTTGCTAGCCAGCATTAAGAAAAGTGGTGCTTCCCCAGACAGAATACAGTTCACAAACGGTATACTGTCCTGGGTTGCAGTGTATTCTATTACCATCCTCATGAGCTGTTGAAACCAGGTGGGGCGGTGTTTCTTGGCCTCCTCCCTCCGGACTATCTTTTTGCTAATGGCCCATCAATGCCCTGCCGCATGACTCAGAGATAACTCCCTCCAGACTATCTTCTGTTAATGAGCCCATCGACACCTGGCCTCATGACTCATCATTCTATTGTGAGATGCTCCACCCAGAGGGAGGAACCAAGCGTTCCATCTTGGATATAATCTGGGACTCTGAACACCACGGGCATCCTTCCCACTGGATTCCCAGAGGACAGGAGCTGCATAGTCACCACTGGACTTTCTGAGGAGGAGCAGACCTTTCTACTGGACCACTGCTTCGACAGAGCCACATCCATCACTTCAGGAGGACTACAGCCACCATCTCATCGGACTGCTCACGCCACCCTGATTAACAGGGTGCCAGGTTGTATTCTGACTCTGTTAGTTTAGCCCACTGGGGTTTTTCTTGCCTTTATTTTTAATTTCCCTAATAAATTGTTATTCTGACTTGGTGCCTCCCACTGGTCTGTTTTCAAACTAGTACATTTTTGGCGCCCAATGTGCGGCAGGATACTGAGGAAAGTCAGAATTACAATTTTGCATTGTAGAAGTCACCTACTCACTATGATGCTCAGCATGCTTTCATGGGTCTTGTACCTAGCTCTCTACATTTTTCCGCACACGGGGAACTACCTGCCAGTTGTAATGCTCCTGTGTAGACCAGGGTATGGTATAAAATTTGCTTTATTGTTCTATTACGCCTACTGCATGATAACCTCTGAGGCAATGAGCATAATTTGGAATATATACTCAACTTGGTTTGCTTGTCCTAGTCTGGGCTGCTACATCTGGGGCCTCAACAATCGTACCCAGCCCCTGGGTGGAGGATTAAAGAACGGTTTTTTCCAGCCTTTCAGGCCTGACACAGCAGTTTTTGAAAATATTGAGTTCCCTTTGGATGTCAAAGATGGCATAAACTTGCTGTCAGTTCTGCTTTGTCTTCTCTGTACAGCCTGCACCGTGTACACCATGCTTAGAATCAGAGCTATGGCACAGCATCCTCAGGAGAAGAGGGAAACCATGAGCAAAGCAGCAAACACCATGTCTATGCAGACCGTCACGAAGAAGAAAGAAGCCAAAAGCAAAGCAACAGCATCCATGTCTACGCAGACTGTCACTGAGGAGAAAGAAACCAAACGCAAAACAACAGCGTCCGTGTCTACACAGACTGACACAGAGGAGAAAGAAACCAAACGCAAAACAACAACGTCCGTGTCTACACAGACTGACACAGAGGAGAAAGAAACCAAAGGCACCGTCAGCGTCTCCTCACAAACCATCACCGAACCAGAACAGCCTAAACCCGTAGCAGTTGCCCCCGTCCAGAAGAAGAAATCAAAAAGCAAATCAGTACGCATAGTGACTGATGAGGATGCAGCAGGACCCTCGCACTCAGCACAAGAGACAGAGCCGGAGATCATCACTCGGTCGCTATCCCTGGGTGAGCTGCGTGACCTGCGGAGGGAATTCACCCGCCAGACCAATGAGTCCATCTTGACCTGGCTGCTCCGCATCTGGGACGCTGCAGCTAATGACACCATTCTGGACGGAAGTGAGGCCAGGCAGCTGGGATCTCTGTCCCGGGATGTGGTCATTGACCAGGGGATCGGGAGAACCCAAGAAACACTCAGCCTCTGGCGGCGACTGCTGACAAGTGTAAGAGGCAGGTACCTTTGTAAAGAAGACCTCCAGGTGCACCAAGGAAAATGGAACACCATGGAACAAGGTATCCGATGCCTGAGGGAATTAGCTGTGCAGGAAATCGTGTTCTCAGAAGATGAGAGATTTCCTAAAAGCACGGATGATGTCCAGTGCACGTCACAGATGTGGTTGAGATTCGCCTGTCTTGGACCAGAGATGTACTCCCGTTACCTGGCAACGCTGCAATGGAGGGAAGGCGAGGACAGAGCGGGCGTCTTGGTCAACAAACTGAGGATTTACGAGGACACTGTCACTGCCCCGTTTCGCACTCATGTTTCATCCGTGGAAACAAGGCTGGCTGAGCAAGTCCGGAGCTTGATTGAAGAGGGCCATCAGAAACTGAAAAAGGAACTCAAGGAAGAAATTTGCCACATCTCACCAGAACCGACAAGAGTCTCTGCCATTAGGAGCAGACGTCCGCCAACCAGGGAGAGAGAATACACTCCACGAGGTAATCTCTGGTTTTTTCTTCAGGAACATGGAAAAGACATGAGTAACTGGCATAGAAAACCCACCTCTTCTTTAGCAGCCCGGGTACGTGAACTAAAAAGAGGGACAACTACCACAAGAAGCTCATCTAGAGTCAACGCTGCTCCGGTCTCCTGCACACAGAACTCCAGACAGTATAGGAATAATAATGTGACTGATCCTCTTGAAGGGACCTCAGGAGCATATTCACCGGAGGCGAGCAACGTGTACCACGACCAGGAATAGAGGGGCCCTTCCTCTAGCCAGGTAGAGGAAAGAGACAATCGGGTCTTTTGGACTGTGTGGATCCGATGGCCTGGCACGTCTGACCCACAAAAATACACAGCTTTGGTGGACACCGGCGCTCAATGTACACTGATGCCATCGAGGTATGTGGGAACGGAACCAATTTCTATTTCTGGGGTGACAGGAGGATCCCAGCAGCTGACTGTACTGGAAGCGGAAGTAAGTTTAACTGGGAACGAGTGGCAGAAACACCCCATCGTGACTGGCCCAGAGGCCCCATGCATCCTCGGCATAGATTATCTCAGGAATAGATATTTCAAAGACCCAAAAGGACATCGTTGGGCTTTTGGGATAGCTGCTGTAGAGACAGAAGATATCAGACAACTAAGTACCTTGCCTGGCCTCTCAGATGACCCCTCCGCTGTGGGACTGCTGAGAGTTGAAGAGCAACAAGTACCAATCGCCACAGCAACAGTGCACCGTCGGCAATACCGCACAGACAGACTCTGTGGTTCCCGTCCATGAGATGATTCGTAAACTGGACAACCAAGGGGTGGTCAGCAAGGCCCGCTCACCCTTTAACAGCCCTATATGGCCAGTGCGTAAGTCCAGTGGAGAATGGAGACTGACGGTGGATTACCGTGGCCTGAATGAGGTCACGCCCCCACTGAGTGCTGCCGTGCCAGACATGCTGGAACTTCAGTACGAGCTGGAGTCCAAGGCAGCGAAGTGGTACGCCACTATTGACATTGCCAACGCCTTCTTCTCCATTCCTTTGGCAGCAGAGTGCAGGCCTCAGTTTGCCTTCACCTGGAAAGGTGTGCAGTATACCTGGAACCGATTGCCCCAGGGGTGGAAACACAGTCCCACCATCTGCCATGGACTGATCCAGACTGCACTAGAAAAGAGTGAAGCTCCAGAACATCTGCAGTACATTGACAACATCACTGTGTGGGGGAACACCGCAGCAGAAGTATTCGAGAAAGGAGAGAAAATCATCCAGATTCTGCTGGAAGCCGGCTTTGCCATCAAGAAGAGCAAAGTCAAGGGGCCTGCTCGAGAGATCCAGTTCCTGGGAGTAAAGTGGCAAGATGGACGGCGTCAGATTCCCACCGAGGTCATCAATAAGATCCCCGCAATGTCTCCACGGACCAACAAAAAGGAAACACAAGCTTTTCTAGGCGCCATAGGTTTCTGGAGGATGCACATTCCCGAGTACAGCCAGATCGTGAGCCCTCTCTACCTGGTTACCCGCAAGAAGAACGATTTCCACTGGGGTCCTGAACAGCAACAAGCCTTTGCCCAGATCAAGCAGGAAATCGCTCACGCGGTAGCCCTTGGCCCAGTCAGGACAGCACCAGAGGTGAAGAATGTGCTTTACTCTGCAGCCGGGAGCCATGGTCTGTCCTGGAGCCTTTGGCAGAAGGTGCCTGGTGAGACTCGGGGTCGACCACTGGGATTCTGGAGCCGAAGCTACAGAGGGTCCGAAGCCAATTACACCCCAACAGAGAAAGAAATCCTGGCCGCCTATGAAGGAGTCCAAGCTGCCTCAGAAGTAATCGGCACAGAGGCACAACTCCTCCTGGCACCCCGACTACCGGTGCTGGGGTGGATGTTCAAGGGAAAGGTTCCTTCCACGCATCATGCCACTGACACCACATGGAGCAAATGGATCACCCTCATCACTCAGCGCGCCCGTATTGGAAACCCAAATCGCCCTGGGATCTTGGAAATCATAACAAACTGGCCTGAAGGTGAGACCTTTGGATTATCTTCGGAAGAAGAGGAAGAGCAAGTGACCCGTGCCGAGGAAGCCCCACCATATAACGAGCTGCTGGTGACTGAGAGACGATATGCCCTCTTCACTGATGGTTCCTGCCGAATTGTAGGCGCTAGCCGGAAATGGAAAGCTGCAGTATGGAGCCCCACACGACAAGTTGCACAAGCTACCGAGGGACAAGGAAGATCGAGTCAAGTTGCAGAGCTTAAAGCTGTCCAGCTGGCTTTGGATATTGCTGAACGAAAGAAGTGGCCGAAGCTCTATCTCTATACTGACTCGTGGATGGTAGCTAATGCTCTGTGGGGATGGCTGGATCGCTGGAGAAAGGCCAACTGGCAGCGCAGAGGGAAACCCATCTGGGCCGCTGAAATTTGGCAGGACATCGCTGCTCGAGTAGAGAGGCTAACCGTAAAGGTTCGACATGTGGATGCACATGTACCCAAGAGTCGGGCTAATGAAGAGCATCACAACAATGAGCAGGTGGACCGAGCTGCCAAGGTGAAAGTATCTCAGGTGGATCTAGACTGGCAGCACAAGGGGGAATTATTCCTAGCTCGTTGGGCCCATGATGCCTCTGACCATCAGGGGAGAGATGCAACATACCGATGGGCCCGCGACCGAGGGGTGGACCTTACTATGGACAGCATCTCACAGGTCATCCACAGTTGTGAGACCTGTGCTGCAATCAAACAGGCCAAGCGGGTGAAGCCTTTATGGTATAGTGGACGATGGTCAAAGTATAGGTATGGGGAAGCCTGGCAAGTTGACTACATCACCCTTCCCCAAACCCGCCAAGGCAAGCACTACGTGTTGACCATGGTGGAAGCAACAACTGGATGGATGGAGACCTACCCCGTGCCTCATGCTACTGCCCGGAATACCATCCTGGGCCTCGAAAAGCAAGTCCTGTGGAGACACGGCACCCCTGAGAGGATCGAGTCAGACAACGGGACTCATTTTAAGAACAGCCTCATAAACACCTGGGCCAGAGAACACGGTATTGAATGGATATATCATATCCCTTATCATGCACCAGCTGCCGGAAAAGTTGAACGCTGCAATGGACTACTTAAAACCACCCTGAAGGCTCTTGGTGGGGGGACCTTCAAAAATTGGGAAGTGAACTTAGCAAAGGCCACCTGGATAGTCAATACCCGAGGGTCCATCAATCGAGCTGGTCCTGCCCAGTCTGAACCCCTGCACACGGTGGATGGAGATAAAGTCCCTGTGGTACACATGAGAGGTATTTTAGGGAAGACTGTTTGGATTAATCCCACCTCAGGCAAAGGCAAACCCATCCGTGGGATTGTCTTTGCTCAAGGACCTGGTTACACCTGGTGGGTAATGCAGAAAGATGGGGAAACCCGTTGTGTACCACAAGGAGACCTAATCTTAAGTGAGAATGGTATGTAGGGCTTCACTGTATATATATATATATATGTGTGTGTGTGTGTGTAGAGTTTAAGTTGATTTGGGATAATGAAGGTGGTAATAGAATAAGGGGTGGATAATGTCCTGGGTTGCAGTGTATTCTATTACCATCCTCATGAGCTGTTGAAACCGGGTGGGGCGGTGTTTCCTGGCCTCCTCCCTCCGGACTATCTTTTTGCTAATGGCCCATCAATGCCCTGCCGCATGACTCAGAGATAACTCCCTCCGGACTATCTTCTGTTAATGAGCCCATCAACACCTGGCCTCATGACTCATCATTCTATTGTGAGATGCTCCACCCAGAGGGAGGAACCAAGCGTTCCATCTTGGATATAATCTGGGACTCTGAACACCACGGGCATCCTTCCCACTGGATTCCCAGAGGACAGGAGCTGCATAGTCACCACTGGACTTTCTGAGGAGGAGCAGACCTTTCTACTGGACCACTGCTTCGACAGAGCCACATCCATCACTTCAGGAGGACTACAGCCACCATCTCATCGGACTGCTCACGCCACCCTGATTAACAGGGTGCCAGGTTGTATTCTGACTCTGTTAGTTTAGCCCACTGGGGTTTTTCTTGCCTTTATTTTTAATTTCCCTAATAAATTGTTATTCTGACTTGGTGCCTCCCACTGGTCTGTTTTCAAACTAGTACGTATGCATATAACTCAGGAGTCACAAATCATATGAACGTTACAGATAACTGTGACTCCAAACATTAACATTACAAAACCTAACCCTATATTGGATAAATAGTAGAAGGAATGCAAAGTGCACGGGTAAGAAAGTTAAAAGGCTGTGTTATTGGCAGTAAAGTAAAAAGCAAGGATGGTGTATGTTAATTCTTATACAATCTGGGCTGGTGCCACATGGTGATTGTGTCAGTGGAAGTGTTAATTGGCAAGTTAATGGAAAAGAAGTTTGGCAGAAGGAGGATTTGAATGGTTGTTTTTACAGGCTCAGTCCTGACAAATCCATATAGGATGGATCAAAACTCATGCAAATAACCAGATTTTACGAACTTATTGGAACAACAAAGTGAATCAACTGACAAAAATCAGAAAGATAAAAATTGATCCACAACATTAGTATCAATTTAGTGAATGATTACATTGTGAATTAGGGCATACTGGAAACTATTTTTGCAACACGAAGTAGAGACTGACTATTGACCAGGAAGATGTGTAAAAGTATTCTCACAGTGTTCCAGTGCCAGCTAAAACTTGAACAAAACCCTCCAAACCTGGCACCATCTTTACATATCAAAAATAACAAAACACTCTGGTCAACTTGGCAAATAGATTATATTGGACCTCTAAAAATATCTAATGGTTACAAGTACATACTAACAGCTGGGAAGTAGTATCTAAACTGTTAGTTGCCACTAAAAGCAGGCATGCTGATTCGAAAACTACTATTTCAGGACTCACTGACTGGTTTTCCAGTCTCCCAGTCCCAAACTATACAGAGTGACACTCTTGTCTCTGTACAAGTTTGGTTTTGCTCTGAACAAAACAAGTTTCCCAATGAAACCTCGCAAACTGCTCCTACACTGCCCCATGTGACAGCAGTGAATATAGCGCTGTGTTTGCAACTAGAGGCCAGAGATGGAACTGCTGCCATAACTCTGTGGGAAAAACATATCTATTACTGCTCAAGTTCTGTTGTTTTGATTTCTCTAATAACCTTGGATGTTTAAGTATACCCTCGCTAGACAAAAGACTAGGTATATATCTGGATGTGAGACAAGGAGCCATTCAAGCAACAGTGAGAAGGACTGTTCACTACCTGCACAGATGTGAAGACTACTATCCCTGAACTCCTATAAGTGAATAAAGCCAACTCCAGACACAGAAAAACCATACTGAACTGCACAGTAACTAATGAATCCGCTGTAACCAAAAATGTTAATTATAGTGTTGCTTATGTTTTTATGCTTACAAGTCGACGTTTGCACTAATGCATCATGGCTAATCAGCCATCCCAACAAAAACTAACAATTGTACTTGACCCTTGGAAGGGAAATTCACACGTAAAGCTAATGCAAGCTGTGACACTGATAAATTGCAACAATTGTTAGATTGGTTCTCAGTCCCCCTTTATTTCATGGAAGTATTTAAATGGTGAGAACTCCACACCAAACATATTCTCTAAGTCTTCCTCCAGCTGGAGTGATACTCCTGGAAGGAGAGACAACCCAAATCTCCATAAACCAACAAAGTCTGATGATACAATCAATGCCTTGAAACAAGAATTTACCAGCCTTTCAAAGGTAATTAAACAAAATCAAATAACTTTGGATTTACTTTTAACTTCCACAGTTATCAACAGCAATTGCTGTGTATACATAGATCAGACTCTGAAAATACAGACTGATCTGAAAGAAATTAAAAGGAACACCAGAATCTTTTATGAAATGCAAAAAAAAATCAAGGACAAAATATATTTAATGGGATAACCTCATGAATTCCAAATTTAAATGTGACTGTGAGAAAACTGATTGGTGTAATAATCATAGTTCTGTCATTAACATTTGGTACATTTAGATTCTATTCCAAATTTGCAAATTTGGATTTAACAAAATGTATAAATTTGACAATAACCATTTTCTCTAAAAAGTCTCAAAAGAACAGATTTGACTTTGTTTACATAGCATTAAAATCTTATTTAGTACTATTGTAGTACCAAATGATTTGATAGTTTTAATTGTTTTGATTAATATTTGTATATGTTTTGTAGTTTTCTGCAAGTATTACTTTAGAATGCTTATGTCTTCACTCTGATTGTCACAGTGGATAGAAAAGATTTCACCCTGAATATAACTTGAATTTTCATATGATTATGGAATCATTTTTGTTTACCTCTTTCTGCCTCTCCAGGGTAAAGCATAAAATTCCCAACTGGAGTGATATGCTGAGTAGGTAAAAACAGCTGAGTTTCATTACATCTTTGATTCCCCTGAGACAATCAAACTATTATATAATACATGTGTATTTGTTTACATTATTGTAAAATTGTCTAACACTTGATATGTTAAGCAAGAATAGGCAAAATACTGAACTTCACTGAAGGAGAATACTGGACTAAGAGGCGTGAATGGAAGTGAAAGAGTCACTGACCATCTATTGAACTCCTCCCATCACTACAACTCCCCTCTCATGCGTAACACGGTGTCGGGCATGACCCCAACCCAGTCAAGTCCAAAGGAGCCAAGAGGAGCACGGCAGAGTGGTAGGAAAAGCAGCAGAGACCCGGAGGCTGACCCCACACCACATCAGTGTTAGAAGCAGCAGCACAAGCACCTGCACTGAACTGAGCTCAGCGGAGTGGAGGAGTGACCCCTGCTTGGATTACCTAGTTTCCGGGGGAGGTTGTTTATCAGTGTTTTTCATTATTGTGGGCTGGTGGGTGGGAAATGTTAGCCACGGGAGCTACCTCACTATATTATTGCCTTTGTTCCCAAATCCCAAGTGGCACAGCATGCAGGAACAGTCGCCATAGTGCCTTTGTCTGGGGAAACCATGCGAACACCAAGGAGCGCCCGCCATCTTGGGTTTGTTCACGGTGCTGAATACCTTTGTGGGGGTAAAACACCTTCTCTTTTTCTATACTTGTGCTATTAATACTACTGTTGTTATTGTGTGTGTCATTCCATTGCTTTGTGCTTTTAGTAAATTGTTATCTCAACCCATAGTCTCTCCTTTTTTGTCCCTCCCTTACTGGAAGGGGCAGGGGAAGGTGAGTGGCTTATTTGGAGTTTAATTTCCTGCTGGTGTTAAAACCAGCATAGTCACAAAGCTGCACATAAGTTATTGTTACTGCACTCACTAACTTCTGCTAAAGAAGTTGAGAATATTTAGCTTGTTTTCCTTAGTTATCTTTTATGGACCCTGAAGAAGTCTACAACCCCAGAAACAGGGGGAAAAATAACCCAAACAAAATAATGGTATTTTTACTAGTTTCTCCCAGTCTTATGAAATTAAAAAGAAGAAACACAAGAAAAAATTATTCTGGACCTTGTCTCCAATGCCAGCCAGTAGTTAACTATTAGGAAAAGAGCATAAAGAAACAAATCAAATCTTAAATGATGTTTCCTGTGGTATACCTGCCTCTAGAAATCAAGTTAAGGACTTTTTAAACAATGAAGAACAGAACTAAACCATCAATGTTTAATACTCAGCTCCCATCTATGGCTGCTGTCCTTTTAAAAATCCTTCCCACACTCGACTTTCATATCACTTAACAATCAATTCCAAAATTTGAATGATCTGTGTAAAAAACCCCACAGTTTTATTACTTTTGAGCTACAGACTAAGACCAGAAGACCTTAAGAGATTGAGAGAAAGTGAGCTGAAAGGAAAAAAACCAAAAATTCCTTAACTACCTTTTCCATATCATTAAGATTTACTTCTTTACCTATTTTCATCCCCACTTTTGCTCACCAAGCTGAAGAGCTGTGGTGGGTTGACCCTGACTGGATGCCAGGTGCTCACCAAGTGTGCCAGTTTGGATAAATTTGGAGGAAAATATCCTCTGATAGAAGGCAGGTTACAACCACCCCTCCCCCACCAGGTTCGGGAAAAAAAATTTTCCTCGGAGGAAAGTGAAAGAGATAAAAAAAACTATTTATTTAACAAACACGGAGGAAAAGAATAATAATGCTGAATAATAAAACCTCTTACTGTTTTTTCTCTCCCCCCTCTTGGGCTCAGTTTAAAGGCACAGAAAGGTACAGGATTGATTTCTGGGAATAGAGCAGCAATAGGGGATACACATCATAAAGTCACCCCAAGACATTCCACCTCTTATGCCATATTGTTGGCTCAATGCCCAAACTAATATATTCTAACTCTACACACACACATTAATACATATATACAGCTATGTACAAACAGTGACAGTGACAGCAAGCAGTGGTATACAGGCATTTCACACTACATGTGGCTTTAACCCAACATCAAATTTCCCTGCGGTACACAACGTGTTGTTCCATCTCTCTGCATTACCTACCATGTGCAACCAGGTCCCTGAGCAAAGACAACCCCATGGATGGGTTTGTCTGTACTTGAGGCAGAATTAACCCAAACAGTCTTTCTTAACAGACTTTTGACATGTACTACGAGGACCTTATTTCTGTCTACTGTATGCAGGGGTTCAGATTGGGTAGGGCCAGCTCGACTGGTGGAACCTCCGGTGTTAACTAACCAGGTGGCCTTTGCTAGATGCTGTTCCCAATTTTTGAAAGTTCCCCCACCTAGTGCCTTCAAGGCGGTTTTCAACAATCCATTGCACCGTTCCACTTTGCCTGCCTCTGGTGCATGGTAAGGGATATGGTACACCCAATGAATGCCATGTTCCTTAGCCCAGGTGTTGATAAGGCTATTTTTGAAATGAGTCCCGTTGTCAGATTAAATTCTCTTGGGGGTACCATGCCTCCAAAGGACTTGCTTTTCCAGGCCCAGGATGGTGTTACGGGCAGTAGCATGAGGCACAGGGTAGGTCTCCAACCATCCCGTGGTGGCTTCTACCATTGTGAGCACGTAGCGCTTGCCTTGGAGTGTTTGAGGCAGTGTGATGTAATCAATCTGCCAGGCCTCCCCATACTTGTATTTGGACCACCGTCCACCATACTAAAGGGGTTTCAGTCACTTGGCCTGCTTGATCACAGCGCACGTCTCACAGTCATGGATAACTTGGGAGATACTGTCTATGGTTAGATCCACCCCTCCGTCTCGTGCCCACTTATAGGTGGCATCTTTACCTTGATGACCTGAGGCATCATGGGCCCGCCGAGCTAGGAACAACTCTCCCTTGTGTTTCCAATATAAGTCTATCTGGGACATGTCTATCTTTGCAGCCCGATCTACTTTCTCGTTGTTTCGGTGCTCCTCATTAGCCCTACTCTTGGGGACATGGGCATTTACATGATGGACTATCACAGGTAGCTTTTTTACCTGGGCAGTGATGTCTTTCCACTCTTCAGCAGCCCAGATTGGTTTTCTTTTATGCTGCAAATTAGCCTTTTCCCACTTTTCCAGCCATCCCCACAGAGCATTGGCTACCATCCATGAATCAGTGTAGAGGTATAGCTTTGGCCACTTCTCTCTTTCAGCAATGTTCAGGGCCAGCTGAACAGCTTTGAGTTCAGTGAGTTGGCTCGATCCACTTTCTCTTTCAGTAGCTTCTGCAACCCGTCGTGTGGGACTCCATACGGCTGCTTTCCACTTTCGTTTCATCCCTACAATGCGACAAGAACTGTCAGTGAAAAGAGTGTAGTGTGTCTTCTGCTGGAAGTTGGTTGTATGGTGGAGCTTCTTCAGCATGTGTCACTTGTTCTTGTTCTTCCGCATCACTGACACCAAAATTTTCACCTTCGGGTCAATTTGTAATTATTTCTGTTGGGGTGCACTATGTGCTGGAGGAGAGATAGGCCCTGAGGGCTGTAGAGAGGGCCTCCTTCCTGAGCCCAGAGGTGACCCTGGGAGTGCATCCAGGTCACCGGGGATGGGCTGAGAGAGGATTGTGGGTTTGTGAACAGTGTTGGATCTATGAGAAGTGATAATTGTAGTTTGCAACCTTATACAGTATTGTTTACCTGTTACCATAATAGGTAATATCTGTGCAATACCCCAGGTGATTGGGGGACACTGTGGGGAACATATTTCCTGTTTATATGATGTGATATCCTGTTAGGTGCTGGTATTTAGGGGAATTATGAGTGCACAATAAAAGCTTTGCACTTCTTCCATCTTGTGTGCGGAGTCCATGCCCTTGCGCGATTACTGCAATTTCCAAGATCCCAGGGTGATTCAGTTTTCCGATACGGGCGCACTGTGTGATGAGAGCAATCCATTTGCTCCATGTGGCATTGGTGGCATGGTGGGTAGAGGGAACTTTTGCTTTGAACATCCACCCCAGCACCGGTAGTCGGGGTGCCAGGAAGAGTTGTGCTTCAGTGCCGATTACCTCTGAGGCGGCTTGGATTCCTTTATAGGCTGCCAAGATTTCCTTCTCTGTTGGGGTGTAGTTGGCTTCAGACCCTTTGTAGCTTCGACTCCAGAATCCCAGTGGTTGGCCTCGAGTCTCACCAGGCACCTTCTGCCAAAGGCTCCAGGACAGACCATGGCTCCCGGCTGCAGAGTAGAGCACGTTCTTCACTTCTGGTCTTGTCCTGACTGGGCCAAGGGCTACTGCATGGGCGATCTCCTGCTTGATCTGGGCAAAGGCTTGTTCCAGTTCAGGGCCCCAATGGAAATTGTTCTTTTTGCGGGTAACCAGGTAGAGAGGACTCACAATCTGGCTGTACTTAGGAATATGCATCTTCGAAAAGCGTATGGCACCTAAGAAAGCTTGTGTTTACTTCTTGTTGGTTGGCAGAGATATTGCTGCGATTTTCTTGA
Organism: Lycocorax pyrrhopterus obiensis; assembly: GCA_014706295.1. NCBI lineage: Eukaryota > Metazoa > Chordata > Aves > Passeriformes > Paradisaeidae > Lycocorax > Lycocorax pyrrhopterus. The sequence continues at coordinate 5,858,362 of JACSVZ010000030.1, read as the reverse complement.
TGACCTCGGTGGGAATCTGATGCCGTCCGTCTTGCCATTTCACTCCCAGGAACTGGATCTCTTGGGCAGGTCCCTTGACTTTGCTCTTCTTGATGGCAAAACCAGCTTCCAGGAGAATCTGGATGATTTTCTGTCCTTTCTCAAACACTTCTATGGCAGTGTTCCCCCACACAATGATGTCATCAATGTACTGCAGATGTTCTGGAGCCTCACTTTTTTCCAGAGCAGTCTGGATCAGTCCATGGCAAATGGTAGGACTGTGCTTCCACCCCTGGGGCAATTGATTTCAGGTGTACTGCACACCCTTCATGGTGAAGGCAAACTGAGGCCTGCATTCTGGGGCCAGAGGAATGGAGAAAAATGCATTGGCAATGTCAGTAGTTGCATACCACTTCACTGCTTTGGACTCCAGCTCGTACTGGAGCTCCAGCATGATCGGCACAGCAGCGCACAATGGTGGCATGACTTCATTCAAGGCACAATAGTCCACAGTCAATCTCCATTCCCTTCCAGACTTGCACACAGGCCAAACGGGGCTGTTGAAGGGTGAGTGGGCCTTGCTGATCACCCCTTGGCTCTCCAGCTCATGGATCATCTTGTGGATGGGAATCCCAGCATCTCGAGTTGTCCGATACCGCTGGCAATGCACTGCCGAGGTGGCAATTGGTACTCGTTGCTCTTCCCCCTTCAGAAAGCCTACTGCAGATGGGTTCTCTGATAGTCCAGGCAAGGTGTTCAATTGCTTAATGCCCTCTGTCTCCACAGCAGCTATTCCAAAAGCCCACCTGAGTCCCTTTGGGTCTCTGAAATAGCCGCTTCAGAGGAAGTCTATGCCCAAAATGCATGGGGCCTCTGGGCCAGTCACAATGAGAACTTTCTTCCACTCATTTCCAGTCAGGCTCACCTCAGCTTCCACCAGGGTCAAATCCTGTGATCCCCCTGTCACACCAGCAATAGAAACAGATTCTGCCCCCACATGTTGCAATGGGATTATTGTGCACTGCGCACCAGTGTCGACCAAGGCATCATATTTTTGTGGTTCTGATGTGCCAGGCCAATGAATCCACACAGTCCAAAAAACACGGTTTTCCTTGGCTTCTACTTGGCTAGAGGCAGGGCCCCTCTAGTCCTGGTTATCCTTCTTTCCCTGGGTATACATTTTAGAGGTTCCTTCAAGGGGATTGGACATGTCATCGTTTCTTCCATCATGTCTGGCAGTTCGGCTACGGGCAACTGGAGCTACTTCCTTTTTGGTGGAACTTCCTCTCTGAGTCTTGCGCTCCTTCAGTTCACAGACTCGTGCTGCCAGAGCAGAAGTGGGTTGTCTATCCCACCTCCTCATATTTTCCCCACTGTCACACAGGAAACACTACAGCTCACCTCATGGGGTGTACTTTCTCTCTCTAGCTGGGGGACGTTGGCGTTTGGTGACAGAATCTTTAATCTGTACGGCCAAGATTTGGAGAAGGCCCTCTTTAATCTCTTTCTTGAGTTCCTGGTGATTCTTCTCCATCTTATCTTCTACTTTCTGCAGACGTGTTTCCACAGCGGCGATTCTTGCATGTGTTGGGCTATGCACGGCATCTGCATATACTCAGAGCTTCGTCGCCGTATCCCGCACGGTCTCATTCTGGTCATCCTTCTTCATCATTGCTAAAGCGGAAGCATATTCTTGTGGCCCAAGTCGTATGAGTTTTCGCCACATCACTGCATCAACTCTGACCCTGTCTGGACACCTCAATCTTGGGTCATTCGTGTAGACAATCTCTACCACCGTTAGTTCTCTCAAGCGTTGGATCCCTTGTTCTATGGTCTCCCACTAGTTTTGCTGCATATAGAAATCGTCTGCGCACAGGTATCTTTCTGTCACGCCATTCAAGAGCCATGTCTAGAGACTGACAGAGCCAGCCCTCCTTATTATCGCTTGGTCAATAGCCGGATCATGTGACAGGGATCCCAAATGCCTTGGTTCAGCACCATCCAGCATTATATCATCACCTGCAGCAACCCAAATACAGACCATTCAACTTATTATGGATTCATCAGACTGTCGGGTGTAGTCCTTTCTTAGGCTACGAAGGTCCTTTATGGACATGGACGCAGTAATGGTTTCTGTGCCTGAGTCAGTTGGTGGCTTTGAGGTTCCTTCACCTGCATCATCATCATCTTTTACTGGGCAATCGGTTTTGGTTGTGTGCTTTTTTCTCGTGACAGGAGCAACTGTCAATGGCTTAGGCTTGCTGTCTGGTTTGGCTGCAGCCTGAGTGACTGGGGTGTCTGCTGATTTATCTTCCTGCCCCTCTGCCTTTATCTGCTGCTCTACAGTACCTAGCAGTGTGTGATAAACATATGCCAAGGCCCAGCATATTGCAATAAGCTTTTTCTCATTAGAATTGTCATTGCATTTCTCTTTTAGATATTTTCTTGCCTCACCTGGGTTCTGAATTTGTTCGGGGGGAAATTCCAAGCTATTGGGTCAGAGAATTTCTTCAGGGTTTGGCCCATATCCTCCCATTCCCCACACCACTCAGGATTTTCCACCTCTGGGTCAGGTGTCTCATCAGTCACCTGGAAATTTGAGTTCTCATCCTAGACAAGCTGCGAACCATATAGAGGAAGCTTACCAGATAAAATATCAGGAATGTGGTCTCTTTAACATCCAGGGGAAACTGAACATTCTCAAAAGATAATGTATCTAATTTGAAGAGGAAGGAGATGAAAGGCTGGGAAACCCCATTCGCCCTTCCTCTAACAAACTGGGTGCAATTACTAACAAATCCCCAAAACAAGCTACTGAAACTAGGACTGGGATCAGAAGAGAGAAACCACATATCATACACATTTTGAACAACTGCCAGTACCTCTGTTGACTTTTTATAAATTATTATCACTGAGCACAGCAAAATAAAAATCCAGATTTGTGCCCCTGCTCGGTAAAAGTTACGTATCAGGGACAAAATCCGTGCGATCTGTGGATAGGCAAACAGGCCTAGGGACCAGAAAGACATTAATACATCAAGCCAGAGAGACATTATGAACTCAACCAACATTGTGACTACTTTACCCCATGTGCCAGTTTGGACAAATTTGGAGGAAAATATCCTCTGATAGAAGGCAGGTTACATCCACCCCTCCCCCACCAGGTTCGGGGAAAAAAAAAATTTCCTCGGAGGAAAGTGAAAGAGATAAAAAACTATTTATTTAACAAACACACAGGAAAAGAATAATAATGCTAAATAATAAAACCTCTCCTGTGGAGAGAAAACCCGGGAAGATTTTAGAGTCCTTCTTTGGGTGTAGTCTCTCTCTCCTCTTTGGAGCTGGGTCAGTGTGGGCCCACCCCTGGGGCCCCGGTGGAAAATTCTCCCAGTGTGTTCTGATGTTGAAACAGTCCAGAAGAGAAGAAGGGAAAAAACCAAAGTCCCAGGAAAACAAAGTTCAACTCTCCGTCTCCCTCTGGAGAAAAGGAGCCAAAAGCTGGCTGAAAAGCAAGAAGGGTGCTTCCTCCGCTCTTCTCGCTGCTGCAGCAGAACGCAGAGGAGTGTGTATCTGTGTCCTTGAACAACTGTTTTGAAAAGTTCGCTCGGTTTTTTTCTCTTCCCCCTCTCAGGCTCAGTTTAAAGGCACAGAAAGGCACAAAATTAATTTCTGGGCATAGAGCAGCGATAGGGGATACACATCATAAAGTCATCCCAAGACACCAAGCCACACTATCACTACTCCTCCTCAGGTAGACAAGAAAAAAACCAAACAAGTGCCAGAACAAAAGGCTTGTGGGACAAGATAAGGACAGGAAGATCACACACCAATTATCTTCATGGGCAAAACAGACTCAACTTAGGGAAAAAATAATTGAATTTATTAAACATCAAAATAAAAACAAATCTTAAAAGACTTTCCCCCAGTCCCTTCCCTTCTTCCTGGGCTCAACTTCACTCCCGATTTTTTTACCTCCTCCCCCAGAGCACCATAGGATGACAGGGAATGGAGGTTATGGTTAGTTCATCACATGTTGTCTCTGCCGCTCCTTCCTCCTCACACTCTTCCCCTGCTCCAGTGTGAGGTCCATCCCATGGGAGACAGACCTCTAAGAACTTTACCACTGTGGGTCCTTCCTATGTGCTGCAGTTCTTCATGAACTGCTCCAGCATGGATTCTCTCCAAAGGGTGCAGTCCTTCAGGAACAACCTGCTCCAGCACGGGTCTACCACAGGGTCACAGGTCCTGCTAGAAAACCTGCTCCAGCATGGGTTCCTCTCCACGGGGCTGCAGTTACTGCCAGGAGCCTGCTCCAGAGTGGGCTTTCCACAGTCACAGCCATCCTTCAGGGCACATCTACTTGCATAGGGTCCTTCATCAGCTGCAGGTGGATATCTGCTCCACCACTAGTGTTGCCAAGCAACTGTAACTACAGTATTTCCAACTTTTGAAAGACTGCTGAAAGAATGTAAGGCTACAAAGCCAGTTTTGTATATGTACTTGCCAAAAGTAAAAAAATTAAATTAAAAATATGTAATTCTTTCCTCCTTAACATAGCATCACTACCAACACCTATGGTACTAAACCTTCTTGATGTGCAATATAGTTCTGCCAATTAAGACGATAGCAATAGATTATTATGGTAAATGCACAGGAGTTTTGCCACAGGGAGCAGAAGATAACTGTAAACGCAAACCAAACGAGATGTCAGAATCGTGCATTTCACTAGAAAGGATGGAGGAAGGAATGCGAAGACAGCAATCTTTGAGGTCTGACGATTACTAATTTAAACTTGTGAGATGCTTCTATAAAGAAACCAGCTTTCAGGTCTGCTCAAAAGGTAAAACAAATCAAAATAATTTAAAAAAAACAAAACCAAAAAATGCTATTTTCACAGCAAGCACTGTGCTCTTCTCACGGCATTTTTTATAAATATAAAAGAACCAAAACAAAAATTTGTGTGGGAATTGTTTGGTATTGCTGAAGTTTAAAAGAAAGAATGCATTGAAAAGCACAGGAAAGTAGGAACCCCTTCAAACAAGTAGTTTTGTTTCTGGACACTAGACAACCTGCAGTTGCCCTTAAACTAATTGTCTGGATTGATGACCATGTATGCCACAGAGGTTAATTAAGGAAAAAAACACTGTAAAGGCAGGTACACTTTTATCAACCAGTTCACATATAAAGCAGTTTTTGTGCAGGACAAAGACTGTTTCAGTTTGAGAGAAATTATGGGGTGGAGACTTCCAAATAAGTTACCTCCCCTTAATTTTTAACTTCTCCACTTTCCACTAATAAGGAGAGACAAATGTAGAGAGATATAAGTGAAAAAATAACACTCTACTGAAAGAAAACAGCAATAACCACTAGATATAGAGGCGCTGAATCATGTGCCCCACCTTTTCCCCCCAGAACAAAGAAAATAAGATGGCTGCTGCCCAGGAAGCCCACGTGGCCCAGAGGATAAAGACAAGATGGTGAAGAGGCCTCCTCTATGGACCACACAGCCGAGAGAGAGAGAGAACAAGGGAAACAACACAGCAAACAAGCCTCTACGGTTCAAAAAAACTCCCTCCTCAAAAACAAACAAACATGAAGCAGGGAAAAAACAAAAGCTGGAAAAACTATTTTTGTACAAAATGAGTCAGTGCTGCTAAGGTGCTGGCACAGGCTCCCATGTAGTGGCTTGGCAGGCTTTCTCTCTCTCCCTCTCTGCAGCAGCAAAAAGCAGTGGACTGCTGGCAGGGGCTGGAACTTGTGGAGTGGCCCCTGACCCCTGGTGACAGTCCCAAGCCACAGTGGTGAAAAGTCCAAAGAAGTCTCCCCCGGCCCCACAAGTGGTAGTTGCTATAGCGACTCAGTTAGTTTTGCTTTCTGGTTTTCGTCAGTTTCCTAGGGGACCACAGCTGCAGCCAATTTCTACATACCACCAGAGCACCTCCCCACTTTTGAGGCAAGCGAGCCTCTGTGTTTCTGTTCCCTGCTTTTTAAAGGGACACAGCACTCCTCCCCTTCTGCGAATGGGGTAAAACACAGAGGTTCTGTTTGTGACAGCGAGTCTAAAAAAGACAGTCCCCTATAATTAACTTAGAGGGAATATGGAATACATGATTTTTGGTCACCCCTAATGCTAAACTCTGCCTCCTATCCCTGTAACTAGGAAATTATTCCACATCATTCCATACATTCCACACATTATTCCATATCATCTACTGATGCCCAAATTAATACCTTTTCTGACTACATTCATATATTGTTGGGGTTTTAGGAGTTCTCCTTTTGTTTTTCTTTTTCTCTTAAAGAATTTTCCCCATGCGTGTTAGGAGACAAATTACTGGGTACTTAAGAGAGACAAAAAGACCTGGCCACAGGGGGAGGAGTCCAGCTGGCTACCCTCTTTCACCTGGGGTTTTCTCCTGTAGGTTTTCTCGTGTAGGGCAGAGATGCCGCGAGATTTGAACTGGGAAAAAGGGGTTGGGTACAGCCCCTAGCTCTCTTGTTCTCCTGGCATTCGGAGGGGAGAGAGGCTGCTGTCATTGTGGAGAGAATTCGTCGCCACTGCGGGTTTCTGCTTTCGGCTGCCTTCCTTCTACCGTGAGTGGAGCTTGCTCGCTGGAGCGGCTGTTGCACTGGGACCCTAACACCCTACTTCACTAAAAAGAGGGACCTTTTCACTGTCTGCTTCGGTGCCTCAGGGAAAACCCCGGGATCCCAAGCCCGCCTTTCTCTGCCCCGCTGGGAGCTGGGCCATGGCTGCCCTGCTCCCGCCATTCCTTTGCTGCCGCTCCGAGTTTTGCTACACTGTAGCCCTGCACCCCCCTGCCTGCCGAGATGTCCCGGGGTTTCCGCTGCAGCTCTGGAATTTGATACATCTTGTCTACCACCCGGGATTTTGTGTTCGTCCCTGCTGTTCCCGAGGGTCCTGCTTGGGGCACTGGGATTGGCTGCCCCAGGGGGTTTGTGAAGCAAGCTTTTCGTCCACCATTACCGCGTGCGCCCCGAGCTCGCTCCGGAACGCCCACTGCAGCCGCCGGGGAATCATTGCACCTGCCCTGCTCACCAGGAGCTGCCAGTGCCCCCTGCCGGCTGTGACAGTAACTGCACCAAAGGGGAAAGTGCCTGACAACTGAGAAGGCTGTCACTGGTTTTCTGGTTCTGTTTGTTGTTACTGCCATAGTTATTGTTGTTTGTTTGCCTTGTGTTTTATATATATATGTAAAGAACTGTTATTCCTATTCCTCATATCTTTGCCTGAAAGCCCCTTAATTTCAAAGTTATAATAATTCGGAAGGAAGGAGGTTGCATTTCCCATTCCAAGGGAGGCTCCTGCCTTCCTTAGCAGACACCTGTCTTTCAAACCAAGACATATATATACACACGTATAACTATACACAAGCATGGTTATTATATCAGTAGTCACTCACCATCCCCCAGGATGTGGATTGAGTTCATTTAGTCCATGACTGATATAAGTGGAGCAGTCCATACTCATTGTCCAGGGTTTCTATGACATGCAATGGCAGTGCCATTCAGCAACCGGTGTAACATATGCAATTCCAACATTACAGACTGTTCTCACCCAAAGTCAAATCCCCCTGAGGCACACATCGCATTTCACAGCACCTTCAGTGATTGAGAAAACATTACAATAATGTTCAGTTTGAGCATACCACTTTCTTACTGAGGCCCTCTGGGCCACCCCGTCAGGTGGGGGAGTCCCAGCAGAAACTGTTTCAACAACTTTAAAAGGGCCTCTCAAAACAATTGGTTGTTGTCGTGCAATCTTCTCCACTTCTATGAGAGCTGAGCTAACCACAAACAATCCCTTTTCCCAGGTAGTGTATCTTTTTTCAGCATCTTTGAAGCCACGGGAATAAAAATCAACAGGCCTCGTAGGACCCTCAGGACCCCACTGCCATATGTGTACTGACAACTCTGAGGAGGCAAATCCCCATTCCACCTGGAAAGGGTCTGTAGGATGAATAGGGCCTAGGGCTTGGTGAGCTGTTGCTTCAAAAATCAACAATTGCAATGCTTTTTCCTGAGAAGCAGTCCATTCCCATTTTACCCCTTTTCTCATCAAGTTATAAAGAGGTCTGGCAACCATGGAAAAATCTGGGATGTGTTTTCTCCAAAACACTAACAATCCTAAAGCATGTTGGGGATCTTTCCTGGATTCAGGTATTTTAACTTGATCTAAAGAGGTTAGGGTATCAGGTGGGATGCATGTCATGATTGGGTGAGCCTTTTCTTGAATCAATGTTGTTAATTCAGCTACCTTGCCTGAATTCTGAGGGAGTAGTTGGTTTGGCTCACTGCCCGGATTCTGGGGAAGAAATTGTTTTGGTTCATTGCTCGAATGTTGAGGGAGAAGTTGGTTCGGCTCACTGCCCAGGTTCTGAGGGAGGAGGGGTGCACTAGGTTGAACGGGTGGATTCGGTAGGGTGGGTCTCGGGCAATGCCGGTTAGAAACTGCTTTAAACCCGGGATCATTAGATCCAGTTCGGTCGCTCGGGTTTCCAAGGAATCTGTCCAGCCTATCTACTGGACTTATAGCTGCTATAGTTTTTTGAAGAACAATTGCTGTAGGTTTGAGAGATTCTGGGAGTCCCCGAATTAAAGGGGTCATCATTTCTGGTTTTACAGGTAATTGCATTGGAGACTCACAGTTAGGAATTAATTTTCTTTCATGTATCATTTGCAAGCAAGCAGCTTTGTGGACGCTCTCTAAGAGCTGGTCGGGGGTACTGATTATAGCTAAGGGGTCTCCCCTTTCCAGAGGGTTGAGTCCCCCAGCCCAATAAGCAGCACGCTGAGTTAGGGACCATGCGGAACGTTTGTCACCTGTTGTTAAGAACACTCCATGTCCCCAGTATCCACCGGCTTCTTGCTCAGTTAGCTGAATTTGGTCTCCCCCAGTAAGGGACACTTGGAAAACATATTCTGTTTCAGATTCATGGGGGAGACGTCTGTACTCTTTTTTCAATTTGGCCAATTCAGTAGCAGTAAATGGAGTTTGTTTAGTGGTCATGTGTGGTTCAGAGTCCTCATCATTAGCATAAAAGTATTCAGTTTTCGTTAAGGGTCTTATGTGAGGACAACAATTTTCTGCACAGTTTTTTGCCAGGATTAAATCTTTCTGGGGGTAAATTTGGTTAATGCGGAGGGTTTCCTTTTCCTCCGTTTCTCTTGCTGGATGAGCATTCCTTGAGTTCTTAAGATAGTCATCTCTCAAGGCAGCTTGCAGCAAATTAATTTCATTTGTATTTTCATTTAATTGTTTTTGTAGAATTTCTACTAGGTTTTGAAGAGAATCTATTATTGCTTTTTCTTCAGTACATCGCTTACGGCGATGATCTGTAGCAGCCGCAAGACAGGCTCCTAAGATGGAGCAGGTTATGGATTTATTGCGGCCGGGTTTAAATCCTGCTTCATGTTGCAAAGAGCATATTCTATCAGTTACACTCTCTAAATTGAACCAGTTGTTTTGTGCCCATTCTTCCCCTCCAGGAGAGGGTCTGGCACTGTGTTTTGCTAATAGAGCATAAAGTGCAGATTTGTGTTTTGCACTGAAGTTTTCATTCATTTTATGAAGGGACAAAAACCACTACAGGGAGGTAATAACTTAGTTACTCAACACACACCGATCTTAGCTGTGTCTCCCTTCACTTCCCTGAGTGGGTGAAGAGGCCAAAATCTGCCTGGGAGGTACACTTTTAGTTTCTAATAGTTGCCTCTTCGCTACACCAAGCAGACCAAAAACTCCTACACACCTTCTTTAATAAAAACACAAACACTCCCCCTTTTGCACTGAGAGATACTTTTGTGGATTTCTGAAGACAGAGCCCTCAATTGAGTGTGGGGTGCATTCTTTTGGGAATGTACAATTTGCGGGAAATTCGAATCACCCCCCTTGCTTTCTAGACACCGCTCACGCTCTCGGGTGTCGGGCTAGGTGCGGCTGGAGTGAAACGTCCTTCCCCTGTTACAGATTGCACAGAGCCCCGCTACCCCTTCTGTCTCAATAAGAATCCTGCCGACTACGCCAATTTAATGTCACGATCCGCTCGAGACGAGCGGGGGTCGTGATGGTTCGTTACCCGAATCTCAGAGTGCAAAAGAAACACCAACGGGGAGAAGTGTAAATTTCAATCAGCACAGTGTATTTTATTGCGTACCAACGCGGTGTAATTGCGATAGAGAGGGAGAGAGATGTAAGGAAACAAAGGATAGAGGGAGAGAAAAGGGGGGTTATAGCTACCAACGGCCAGATGGAGTCCTCTTGGTCCGTCGTCTTCTGCGGGGAGATCTCAACTGGGGTCTTCTCAGAGAGTCCTTTAATAGTCTTTTTGGAAGCGAGGGGCAACTGGCCAACAGGTGTTTGAAGCGAGGGGCAGCTAGCCGAGAAGTGGGGGATCAAGGCCCATTGTCTCAAGTTAATGGTACAGAACAGGTAACAGACAGCATATCCCGTGCTGTTCTTGTTGTGGTAACAGCAGGACCAGCATAGCTCACCGCAAACCGCACTCAGGCATGTGTACCAATTCCGGCATGTCCCGTGCTGTTCTTGTTGTGATAACAGCAGGACCAGCACAGCTGTGTTTGGCTAGCTTTCCACCTCAGCCAGGCCCAGGCTCAGCATCTCGCTTTCTGTAGATGATCGTGAAGCAGGTGAAGGGTCTTCGGGGAAGGGTCTTCGGACCGTCCCTTACACCCATCCCTCTGCATTACCCACCAAGTGTAACCAGGTCCTTGAGCAAAAACAATCCCATGGATGGGTTTGCTTTTGCTTGAGGCGGGATTAATCCAAACTGTCTTTCCTAACATACTTCTCATATGCACCACAGGTACAGGGGTTCAGATTGGGCAGGGCCAGCTCAGTTAGTGAAGCCTCTGGTGTTAACTAACCAGGTAGCCTTTCCTAAATGCAGATCCCAATGCTTGAAAAGGTCTCACTGCCCATTACCTTCACAGTGGTTTTTAACAGTCCATTGCACAGTTTGACTTTCCCAGTGCCTAGCACATGACAGGGAATATGATACACCCACTCAATACCATGTTCTCTAGCCCAGGTGTTTATTAGGCTATTTTGAAATGAGTCCAAATCAATCTGCCAGGCCTTCCCATACTTATATTTAGACCACTGCCCCCCATACAACAGGAGCTTTACCCGTTTGGCCTGATCCACAGCAGCAAATATTTCACAATCGTGGATTACCTGGGATATAGTGTCTGTGGTTAAGTCCACCCCTCAGTTACAAGCTCATCATTATGTCACATCTCTTCCCTGATGACCTGAGGCATCACAGGCCCACCCAGCTAGAAATAACTCTCCCTTGTGTTGTCAGTTCAGATCTACCTGTGACACTTTGATCTTGGCAGCCCTATCTACCTGTTTGCTGTTACTGATGCCGAATTGATTTTTGCCTTTTTTGCTTTTATATATTCTCTCTATTCTTTACACATATATTTGTATCTCTGTAGCCTATTATTGTATTCGTAGTTAGCTCCAGTACCTTTCCCTACCTTTTCCCTACCCTGACAGGCAGAAAGACAAAACACATTCCAGAGGCTCCAAGCTGGGGGTCCAAGGCTCCTTTCCTATCTTGGTTCTTCCTGGGAGCCAAGGTTGAAAACAGCTCTTTGAGACACATTTTCATAAACAGAGTTTAGTTCCTATCTAAAGGGGGGCTAAAGAAGACGTGGAACCAAAAAGGGAGAATTACTTCATTGCTTATGCTTCTAATTGGTGATTTTTGTCAGTTATGCTAATTTGCTAAACTTATAAAACTGCATTCACCCCATGCGGGGGTGGGCATTTTTCCATATCTGCCCCTGGAGGCCTCCAATAAAGACCATCCTTTATATTACCTCGTATACTAATATTATCTCCAAAGTGTGTTGTTTCATTTCTAGGGTCTCTAAGGCATCATTACGATGCTCCTCATTAGCCCAACTCTTGGGCACACGTGCATCTACATGACGGACTTCTAGTCAGCTTCTCTACCTGGGTAGAGATGTCTTGCCATACTTCGGAAGCCCAGATGGGTTTCCCTCTGCACTGCTAATTGGCCTTTTTTCCACTGCTCTAGCCACCCCCACAGAGCATTTGCTACCATCCACGAGTCAGTGTAGAGGTAGAGTGTTGGCCATTTCTCTCGCTCAGCGATGTCCAAAGCCAGCTAGACAGCTTTCAGCAACCTGACTCCAACCACCTTGTCCCTCGGTAGCTTCTGCAATTTGCCATGTAGGGCTCTATATGGTTGTTTTCTGTTTTTGATTTGTCCCTACGATGCTGCAGGAAGTGTCAGTGAAGAGAGCGTATCGCTCCTCATTTTCTGGTAGCTGGTTATATGATGAGGCCTCCCAAACACGTGTCACCTGCTCCTCTTCCTCTTCAGATGATAGTCCAAAATTCTCACCTTCAGGCCAGTTTGTGATGATTTCCAAGATCCTAGGGCAATGAGGATTTCCTATCCGAGATTGCTGTGTGATAAGAGCAATCCACTTAGCTCAGGTAGCATCAGTGGCATGATGGGTGGAAGGGACTTTCCTTTTGATCATCCAGCTCAGCACTGGCAGTCAGGGTGCCAGAAGGAGCTGTGCTTTGGTGCCAATTACTTCTGAGAATGCTCAAATCCCTTCATAAACTGCTAAGATCACCTTTTCAGTTGGTGTATAGCTGGCCTTGGATCCTTTGCATCCCTGAATCCACAACCCCAGAGGTCGTCCTCAAGTCTCTCCAGGTACCTTCTGCCAGAGGCTTCAGGAAGGACCATTCTCCCTGGCTGCGATGCAGAGCACATTCTTCACATCCTGTCCTGTCCTGACTGGCCCAAGGGCTACTATGTGGACAATCTCTTCTTTGATCTGTTCAAAGGCTTGTCATTGTTCAGGACCCCACTTGAAATAATTTTTCTTCCATGTGTCACAAGGTAGAGAGGGCTTACAATCTAACTGTACTCTGGAATATGCATCCTCCAAAAGCCCACGGCACCTAGGATAGCCTGTTTCCTTCTTGCTGATTGATGGGGAGATAGCAGCTATCTTATTTATCACTTCCACTGGCATCTGGCAATGTCCATCTTGCCACTTCACTCCTTGGAACTAAATTTCCTGGGCAGGTCCCTTGACCTTATTTTGTTTAATGGCAAAACCAGCTTTCAGGAGAATCTGGATTAACTTCTTCCCTTTCTCAAAAGCTTCCTCTGCTGTGTTGCCCCACACGATGATGTCATCAGTGTAGTGTAGATGTTCTAGAGCCTCACTTTTTTCCAGTGTAGTCTGGATCAGTCCATGGCAAATGGTGGGACTGTGCTTCCACCCTGGGGCAGTCGGTTCCAGGTGTACTGGACACCGCTCCTAGTAAAAGCAAACTGTGGCCTGCACTCTGCTGCTAGAGCGAAAGAGAAAAATGCATTAGCAATGTCAATAGTGGCGTACCATTCTGCTGCCTTGGACTACAGTTCGTACTGGAATTCCAGCATGTCTGGCACAGCGGCACTCACTGATGGTGTGACTCCATTCAGGTCACGATAATCCACTGTCAGTCCCCACTCTCCATTAGACTTACGCACAGGCCATATGGGGCTATTGAAGGGTAAGTGAGTCTTGCTGACTACTCCCTGGCTCTCCAGTTTACAAATCATCTTATGTATGGGAATTACAGAGTCTCAGTTTGTGCGGTATTGCTGACGATGCAGTGTTGCAGTGGCAATTGGTACCTATTGGGGTGCACTATGTGCTGGTAGAGAGATAGGCACTGAGGGCTGGAGAGAGAGCTTTTTTCCTGGGCCTGGAGGTGACCCTGGGAGTGCATCCAGGTCACCGGGGATGGGCTGAGAGAGGATTGTGGGTTTGTGGACAGTGCTGGACCTATGGGAAGTGATAATTGTAGTTTGTGACCTTATAGGGTATTGTTTACCAGTTACCATAATAGGTAATATCTGTGCAATACCCCAGGTGATTGGGGAACACTGTGGTAAACATCTTTCCTGTTTATATGATGTTATATCCTGTTAGGTGCTGGTATTTAGGGAATTCTGAGTGTGCAATAAACGCTTTGCACTTTTCCATCTTGTGTATGAAGTCCATGCCCTTGTGTGATTACTGCAAATGGTGCCTCGTGTTTGTATATTATTTAAATTGTGGCGATAATTGGCTAGATAGCCTCCGGCAGTATGAGCCTCACGGACTACAATCAACTTGGGACAGAAGTGGAAAAGCTGGCCAGCGTCCAATCCCTGATGGTTTTTTCGGGTGAGCCGTGAGTAGCCTACGCGCGCAGTCCCGGACCGGATTGCTTTAAAAACGGGCATTCAGACTTCTCTTGCCAAATAGCAGTTTGTACTTGACTCTTTGACCTGGGTGCTGGATGCCTGTGAGAAGCCCTACACCCCTCAGTCGCTTGAGCGGCTTTTAGCGTGGACTCCTGCCCTTTATCCTGAAGTAACCTCCGAAGATGCCTTTCCTGTTAACCTTTCGGACACGGTGGGGGCGGACTTGTGGAATTTGGCCACCCAGGGGGACATGGCGGTGGCTACGCTGCTGCCTCCCTGGCGGGCAGTTATGGAGGCTTTACAGGATGAGGAGAGAGCCTTAGAAGCCTGCGAGCCTCCGGCGACTGATTCCCCCGTGGCTGGCGCCGCCTCGCCTTCCCCGGCAGTAACTTCGGACTCTCCCCGGGCGGGGCGAAGGGAGCCTGATACCGCAGCAGCGCCAGCGGACGCCGCGGTGGCAGCGGCGGAGTTACCTGAAGTCCCACGCCGGCGCGGGGGGTGCGGTCAGCGCTGGCCCGCACGGTGGGGAGCGGGTGGAGCTCGTTCATGAGCCCTGTGCTGGGGGTCCTGGAGTGGGGTGCCCTACTCCCCCCACTCCCATGGATCCGCTTTGACCACCCTTGCCTGCAGATAGGTGGGGCGATTGGGGCGACCCTTGGTGCCATCCTTGGAGCCCTCCGGTGTTCCCTGTGGGGCGGGGCGGCTCTGGTGGCAGCTGCAGCGGCTCCGTCTGAGGCCCTGGCAGAGGGCCCAGGAACAGCAGCAGCTTTTTTCCCCCCTTTCTCCCCCCCGCTGCTGCGTTTTCGCTGTGTATCACCGAGCCGAGGAGGGCAGCGAGGGGGGGGCAAGCGAGCCCTGGCGTCCTCCCCATGCTCTGCTCAGAGGACCCAGACACCTGCGGGGGAGGGGGCCCGGGGGGCCCGTTCAGGGCTGCGCAGCTCCATTCCTGCCTGTTTTTTCAGGGCGCTTTTTTACTTAATGAAACTGAGTTGCAGGGAATTTGTTCAACTTGAACAAAGGGAAAGACCAGCTTCCAGCTCCTGCCCTGCTCTTCCTTTCCCTTCTCGTGTTAAAAAATACGTTTTACTATGCATCTCAAGAACATTTGTGGCTTCTGTTAAAAGTAACTTATATGTTCAGTAAGCTGTGAATTCTGATAAGATTGTTTACTGGAGAGGTTCAAGATTATCTGTACCGGTACCCTCAGATTCCTCCTTGAGAAGAGCAATTAGCTGACTGAATTCCTTTCTTTACTCTGTTATTAACGTTATCTGCAGAAACTATTTGAGGTTTATGTATAATTGGCTCATGATTCTTCACTGCAAAAGCAGAGGGACCTGTGCCAGCTTTACCATTTTGCTTGATCATTTATCCCACAGCTTTACTAAGGTAATTTTACCGTGAATGTTTTGCCATGAATGAACATGCAACAGCTTTTCAAATTAGTACAGCTATTTAGTGGTTCAAGTGTAGATTTTTCCTTGCCACTTCAAAATTAAAATTGGACTTGATATCAAAAGGTTTAAGTGGTGTAATGGACCAGAAAAGTTACTAAAAGTGATACTACCTTACAAAACAGACTTGCTCTCTGAGTATGTGTTATCTGCTCAGTGGCTGAGTTTCTAATATTCGCTATTCTTATGCAGACAGGAAAACAGTAAACAGTAGTATACTCCTTTAGAATCATCTGAAACCATGGCTTTGTAGCTGTTTATATGCACTTGTCAGTTCTATGCACTCACTGACCTATCAGAGTTACATGTGCAAAACTCAGGGCAGTATTATGTGACTAGGCCCTCGGTATTTATCATTGCCTTTAATAGTCCAAGGTCAAATCTATTGTACTGATAATCACAAAAGGCTGTCTTGCCATCTGCGAACTGCGCAGGTTTTAAGTGCGATTTGCCAATATATGCACTGTTGTCACTTTTCTGACTAAAAACATTCATGGTATTCTTCGGCACATCTTAAAGATTGCCAGAGATTTAATGATTGTCATGTGCCTTGTAAGGCTGTGTCTTAAAGGACTCTAGCAAAATTGTGCTTATACCAGGAAAGTCCTGGCTGTGAACAGATATTTTCATTAATGTTTATAGTTACCACAAGCAATTTTCACACCTAAATTATGTAAAATCACAAGGTATTTGCAACACTTTTATGATCTCTCCAGTAAATCATGTTGCTGCTAATTCAGTTATACATCAGTTGTTTGCTTGCTTATTGTTTATTGATGTTTATCTGTTGTGTGAC
Source organism: Lycocorax pyrrhopterus obiensis (assembly GCA_014706295.1). Lineage (NCBI taxonomy): Eukaryota > Metazoa > Chordata > Aves > Passeriformes > Paradisaeidae > Lycocorax > Lycocorax pyrrhopterus. Next base: position 5,841,854 of record JACSVZ010000030.1, on the reverse strand, counting down.
AAATTTTTGCTAGCTTTCTTGCAATGATGGAGTCAAGATGAGTTAAATTCTGTTGTATCTGAAACTTTAAAAGGAACACTCTCAAATCTAACAGTTCTGTTAAATTAAAGCGATGTTAGTTTTCAGTTCTGTTATGTTTCAACTTTGTACAGTTTAAGTGATCCTAAGGTTCAGTTTTGTAAAGTTTAAGTATTGTTACATTCAAGTGATGTTAAGTTTAAGTTCTGTTCAACTTAAGCATTGTTAAATCTATGTAATGTCAAATTTAAGTTCTGTTAATTTGAAGTTTTGTTACATTTAAGTTCTGTTAGGCTTAAGTTCCGCTGAAGTCAATTTCTGACAAGTTCAACTACTGTTCAGTCTTAAGTTTAAGTTCTGTAATTTTAAGTTCTGCTAAGTCTAAGTTATAGTCAGATTGACTTCTGTTTTCAATGATGTTAATTTTAAGTTTTGTTCAGTTTACTTTCTGTTACTTCTGAGTAACATTTATTTTAAGAGCTTCTGCTGAAATATGCTCATTTAAATTAAACTATACAGTTCTTTTGCTACAGAGATAAGAATGAACAGATTGCAACAATTATGATAAAGGATTGGTAAGTGACTGTTTATGAATATAAGATAATAAGTTGTGAAAATACGTGAGGATTCGGCTTGTTAGATCCTTAAATTCATTGCGAATTCTATGGGTATGAATGTTCTGCATTGCTCAATTAAGATGATTATTCATGAAAATCTTTGCTGTTTTATCTTTCGTAGGTTGCAGAGAAGGATGAGTAACAATTACAAGTTATGAATATTATTGATTGTAAGCTGTTCAGTGCTTTGCTTTATTGTCTTATATGCATAGATGTCTGAAGAAGTATACTCTTGATTTTTTAAAATAAGTTACTGTAGATGTATTATTGATTCTGAATATATCCTTACTATCATAGCGTGAATTCACTGACTTTTTATAATGAGCATTGTCCATAAGATGTTATTTAATGCTATGCATATGCATTTCTTTGATTGTTTGCAGTTTGTTTATGGTACCATTGACTATTTAGCTAAACATGAATGATACAGCCGGCTGTTTTACAGACTTTCACATACTGTTATGTAGCTATCTGCAAGACGTGTCATTTTAAGAAACTTTTCCAAGTGTTATTAATACAGGCTTGTTTCCAGGATATGTTAGGGGAACCCTTCCAGTCAAGGCCTTGGCTCTGGCCAAGCCCTGGCCCTACCTGGTCGGGAAGCATGCCAACAGACCCAGGTATTTCTGTACTAAAAATGTAATTGAGTCACTTTGACCTGCTGATTCGGATGTATAGAAGCTGGACCCCTTTCGAGGTACACTTAGAGGCCTTGTCCGGGAAGGTCCTCCAGGTCCTCATTGTGAAACAGGGTTCACCAGCTACGGCAGACTCTGGGTGATGGTCCAGTGTTTAGGCAATTGAAAGTGTATTGTTCTAAAGCACTATCCTTTTGTCATGTGATACTGATTACGTCTTACTTTGCTTTTTTGCTGGGTGTAAGTTTATTGTTTCATTATATGTATTTCCTTGCTTTTATGTTGCCTTCACGTTCATAGTGACAAAACACACGTTGTCATGAAAACAAAAAGGGGGAATATGACCTCTCAGGAATATCTAGATAATGCAATATTTACACTAAAGGTTTTGCAGGCGGATCATCAATTTTGATCCCCAGCAGAGCGATACCGGTCTGAAGATTTGCGTGTGTGGAACCAATTTCTAAAAGGGTTTATGTAAGGATCCACAATTGGGCGTGCAATGGCAAGGCCTAGCTGATCTACTGACTTAGGGGAGAAGGTATGTATGTGTTTATGGCCAACAGGTCTAGCATGAATACCTGCCTGACCTGACAAACATCAATCGCCTCTGAGAAAATGAGGCCCAGCGAGAGGAAAAAGGACCCAATCACCATCCAGCCCTCGTGGCCAAGACAGGAGCAGGAGTAGGACTGCCAGGAACATGGCTGTGACCTGAAGGCTTGCAGAGGCAGCCTGCCAACGGCCTGGTGTCCTACTGCATCTACCATCATGTTATTGTGTTCCTGCTGACCTTCTTCAGCTATTGTCTGTTCCATGTCTCCAGAAAGACATTCAGTAATGTCAAAGTCAGCATTTCCAGCTAATGGACTTTCTCCTTCCTAAACAATACAGCTAGATCCTGAGACCTTCTGACGTCCTGGTCCATGTTGCCCCTGAGCGCTAGTGCTTAGGAGGTGGCCAGCACAATCACCTGAGAAAGACTGTGTTATGCTTGATGGGTGGTTGTGGACACTGGATCTGCAGAACTTAGATCCTTCACAAGGGATCTGATCCTTTCAATGCCTTACCTTTGTCCTGATGCCTCGTCTTAGTCACCATTGCTGCACTATCTATGACAAATGGCTGATAATGCCATAAGCAAAACTATGCTAATAAAAACAAAAGGGGGAATTGTTGGGGTGCACTATGTGCGGGAAGAGAGATAGGCACTGAGGGCCAGAGAGAGAGCTTCTTTCCTGGACCCGGTGACCCTGGGAGTGCATCCAGGTCACCGGGGATGGGCTGAGAAAGGATCGTGGGTTTGTGGACAGTGCTGGACCTATGGGAAGTGATAATTGTAGTTTGTGACCTTATAGGGTATTGTTTACCAGTTACCATAATAGGTAATATCTGTGCAATACCCCAGGTGATTGGGGAACACTGTGGTGAACATCTTTCCTGTTTATATGATGTTATATCCTGTTAGGTGCTGGTATTTAGGGAATTCTGAGTGCACAATAAACACTTTGCACTTTTCCATCTTGTGTGCCAAGTCCATGCCCTTGCGTGATTACTGCAGGTACCTGTTCTTCAACCCTCAAGAGTCCCACAGCAGAAGGGTCCTCTGAGAGACCAGGCAAGGTGTTCAAATGTCTAATGTCTTCTGTCTTCACAGCAGCTATCCCAAAAGCCCAGCAATGCCTTTTTTGGTCTTTGAAATACCTTCTCCTGAGGTAATCTATACCGAGAATACATGGGGCTTCTGGACTAATCACAATGGGGTGTTTTTTCCACTCCTTTCCAGTCAAACTCACTTCATATTCCAACAGTCAACTGTTGAGACCTCCCTGTCACCCCACCAATAGAAACAGGTTCTGCCCCCACATTTCCCAATAGCATCAGAGTACATTGCGCTCCAGTGTCAACCAAAGCCTTATATTCCTGTAGGTCTGATGTGCCAGGCCATCAGATCCACACAGTCCAATAGACCCAATTTTCCCTGGTCTCTACCTGGCTAGAGGCAGGGCCCCTCTAGTTCTGGTCATTGCTTCCTCCCTGTGCATACATCTTGGAGGTCCCTTCAAGGGTATTGGACATGTCATCCTCCCTTCTGTTCTGCCTAGGAGCTTACCCACAGGAAATTGGAACTACATCCATCCACACTGAATTTCCTTTGGTTGTCTTTTCTTCTTTTAGCTTACGCACCCATGCTGCTAGGATAGAAGTGGGTTTTCCATCCCACCTCCTCATGTCTTCCCCATGCTCACGTAGGAAAAAACACAGATCACCTCATGGCGTGTACTCCCTCTACCTAGCCAGGGGGTGCCTGCTTCTAATAGCAGAGACTCTGGTCTGCACTGGTGAGGCATGGAAAATGTCCTCTCTAAACTCCTCCCTGAGTTTCTGGTGGCCTTCTTTCATTTTCTCTTCCAAGCTCTGGACCTGCTTGACTAGGTTTTCCATGGTCGAAACTTGGGCTCATATCGGGGCGTGAACAGTGTCTTCACATGTCCGGAGTTTTCTCATCATAGTGCCCACTGTCTCGTGTTCCTCAGTTCATTGCAGCGTTGCTAAGAAGTGGGAATACATTTGTGGCCCGAGTCGTGTGAATTTCATCTACATCTGTGATGTACATTTAACAAGGTCCAGACTTTTAGTGGGTTGCTTTTTATTTGAGAAAATGATTTCTAGCACAGCTAGTTCTCTCAGGCAATGGATTCCTTACTCCATGGTTTTCCAGGGGCCTTGCTGCAGCTGGAAGTCTTCCTGTCAAGGGTATCTCTCCTTCACACTTTTTAGGAGTCGCATCCAGAAGCTGAGAGGTTCTGGCTTCCTCGTGATCCCCTGGTCAATACCCACATCTCGGGACAAGGATCCTAAGTGCCTCACTTCAGTACTAAGACCATACTGTTGCCTGCAGTGTCCCAGACATGGATCAAACAGCTCAGTATGGACTCATCTGTTCATCAGGTGAGGTCTTTCTGCAGATTGCGTAGATTGTCCAAGGATAGGGATTTGGTGATTATTTCCAGCTCTGATATCTCTACTGGCTGTGAAGGTCCTGCTTCCCCATCGTCATCCAGTGGATGAACAGATTTAGTCTTGTATTTCCTCCTTTGGACAGGGGCAACTGCTATTGTCTTAGGCTGCCCATCTGGTTTAACTGCAGCCTGAGTGACTGGTGTCTGCTGATTTGTTCTCCTTCTCCTCCAGCTACAGGTACTGCTGTACAGTATCGAGCAGCATGCAATAAACATTAGCCAGGGCCCAGCACAGCACAATGAGTTGACCCTCTTTAGAGATGCCACTGCAATTTTCTTACAGACATTTTGCTACCTTACTAGGGTTCTGTATTTGTTCAGAGGGAAACCTCCAAATCATTGGAGGAGAATACTTCAAAATCTGGCCCATTTCCTCCTATATTTCATGCCACTCAGATTTTACAACCCTGGGGGAAGCTTCTGAACAGCTTCCCCAGGCACCTTTGCCTTGTCTCTAAGCACGAAAAAACATGGTAGACACAGTGTAGACCACACAAGCCATGCAGAAAAAACAGAACTAGTACTAAGATTATGCTATCTTTAGCATCCAGAGAGAATCCGACATTTTCAAAAGCTGTGGTAGCAGATGCAAAAGAGGAGAAGGGGGTAAAAGGCTGAGAAAAATAACCTTCCCTTGTTCCTCCTATAGGCTAAATGGCATCATCAATGAAACCCTAAAGATAACAAACCAGGCAAGGACAGGCAAAAAAACATCGAATACACATCTGTGGTGGTGCATTTTCCCCCCCTTTCCAGGCTACATTGTGATCTGGAAAATGCTCCTTAGGCCTCAGCCTTGAAAAACAGCACCTGGGCTCAGCTCTTCCCAAACTTATCAGAAACACTGTCTTGGTCCCAGGAACTACTGTCTAACAGGCATAGTTTTCCTTATGAACAGCCTTGGAAAATATTTTTTTTGACGTAACAGCATAACATTCCTGTTCTAACACTTTCAAAGAAAGTGTGCCAACTCAAAGTGTGGCCAGGATGAAACACTATTATCACTGAAGCCCACTCTCTTGCAACCCTATAAACAGTGTTCCAAAATGAGACCCTATGAGCTCTCCTGGACCGCAGCAGGCTGTGACCAGCAACCTCCCTCTGAGGGGGACACCTCTCAGAGCCAGCAAACTCTCAAGTTTGCTATGCTCGGAAGATCACCAAACAACAAGTCCTGGGCTGACACCCTCAGCCCTCAAGGCCCAATCCTTCACCTGCTGGGAGATGCAAAGGCATCTGAAGTATTTCACTGACTTCTGAGGGGAATTTTTCACAGGTACCTTGCTTACACTGACTCTTAATGTGTGTGCATGCACATGTGCATATGCTATGGCAAATCTGGGAGAAATGCTGCTTTCTTAGATGTTTAAGGACCTTGGATATCGAAGTAAGTTAGGCCTGTAAGCAAGCCTGTGACTTATGACTTGACCTTACTTAAATGCTGCTAAGTGTTGTTCTTTTGCTAAGCTGTTAAGTCTAACGTAAGTTAGAAGCTAAGTGTTGCTAAGTGTTGTTCTTTTGCTAAGTTGCTAAGTATAACTTTGAAGTTATAAGTTAGGTTAAACGCTGTTAAGTGTTATTCCTCTGTTAAATTGTGAAGTTTAAGTTATAAAATAAGTTTAAGTTAAGTTAGGTTAAACGTTGTTTCTTTGTTTAATTGTTATGCTTAAGGTGTAAGTTAAGTTAAAGTACTGTTAGGTTTAAGTGCTGTTAAGCTTTAGGCCGCATACCTTTTTATCCTTGTTCTCACTATCCTTTTGTCACGCACATACACACACACACGCACACATACACCTTGATAGTTCTTGGTTTATTTCTCTTTTGATTGCCTGGATTTTGTTTGGTTTTGTTGCTGCTTGCTTTTCCTTGTTGTGCCTTAACTATCCTGTAAGTAGTAGAGTGAATCTTGCTAAGGAACTTTGTCGTGATTTGTCGCTTAATATTAAATCTGACTTTTGCTGATACCCTTGCCAATGATTTTTTAAGTCATCTCAAACACTTGTTCATAACAACATCCCACAGGATCTTCAGTGCTTTTGATGTTATTACACCATAGGCTGTCGCTACACTCAACACAAGTAAGCCGATCCTGACAAACTTTCTCGCTTCAAATAAATACAGAACAAGGAACACATAATTCAAATACTGGGCTAGGTAACACACCCACATGAATAGATTGAGCAACATGATTGCCAGGGAGTTCTATACCCAGTACACAAGTGTTTTGGTCAAGATTGTTATTTTTTCACTTCCTCTCCCAAGCTCCACATTGGGCGCAAAATTACATCTCAGTTTGAGACAATTTATAGGGACAGGACTTCAAAAGAAGTTACCTCCCCTTAGTTTTTAACCTCTCCCTCCTTCCATTAATAAGGAAAGACAAATGTGAAGAGATATAAGTGAAAAAATAATATTTTACTGAAAGAAAACAGCAATAACCACTAGATACAGAGGCGCTGTAATGTGCCCCACTGATGCCCTTAGATTTTTAGCTTTTTATATATTTTCTGTATATTTGTAGCTTTGTAGATTGCTAATGCATGGCTGTAGCCCCTAGTACTTTTCCTACCCTTCTCCCCTACATTTTAGAACAATAAGCTAAACTTCTAACACATTCCTGAAATACTGTTTAGTCTTATTTCCAAGAAGAGAACCAACTACAGGGACATTCTGTTTTCCAACCAGACTATGGACCAGACAAAACAAAGTGGGGCAAAGAAGCCCCTGGACCAATTCTCAATGGGCCAGTACCTGGGGAAAATTACCTAACCAACTACTCTTCTAATTGGACAACATATGATAGGTATACTAATCAACTAACCTTATAAAAATTGTAGAATTACTGTACCACATGCAGTTTTCGCCATATTGTGTACCTGAAGGGTTTCAAGTAAAGGTTTGCTTTTATATTATCATTCTAACATGGTTTGGGAAGGTTTGTTCAATTTCCAAGCAACAGTTTTGGCACCCCAGATGGGACCTCCAGGACCCTATGGAACTTCTCTGAATCAAGTTACATCCCGCTGGAACCTTTTCTTCTGCCGGCACATTTTAGGGGTTTCCTGTGGCAATCTGAGAGGCTCTGGGAGTCCTGGGACCCCGCACAGGAGTAGAAGGCAATATAAAAGCAAATTCTGGTAATTGTTTGGTTTGGCTAGCCATTGTTATTTGGTTTTTCTGGAAATAGAGAGGTTTTGGGGACCGGAATACGACCTTTCTGTGGGATCTCATTGTGAAAGGTTGTTTGGTTGTCCAGTCTTTAAAGGTTTGCCCCAACGCAGGGAGGCGGGGCCCACTAGAGGTTCTGAGAGGTTTTTCTCCCTTTGCATGTTTCCCCAACTTGGCTTTAGCAGTGGCACTGAGCACTAGGGACTGGCTTTCCAACCTCGGGAACACCGGTAAAAGACTCAGCTGAAACGAGTGGGGTTTTTTCCCCCTTTTTTTCCTTCACCCTCTCCAGTCAAAGTTTGGCCCGGTTCAGCTTGGCTTTTGTGTTTTGGGCAACTTCTGCTGCTTTTTGGTGTGGGCTCGCAGGCTGGGCAGTGCAGTTTTGGTCTCCTTGATGCATGTAGGCAGGCATTCCTCCCAGCAGCGGCTCAGCTGAGCCATGTGGTAGCAGCCATCTTGGTTCTGTGGAAAAGGCGAGGAGAGGAGGGCACCCTGGTCCAGTGCTTTCTAGACTGCAGTACCTATTCATGCCAGCCCAAGCTAGTGGTGCACAGCATTAGAAGCTTGCCTTGAAACCTCAAGGCTGTGAGTTTGAATACTGCTCCTGGAAGCATTATTTTCCTTTTCCTTCCCCTGCCTAAAATAGAATATGGCATGTGGGCTTTCAAAAGATGAAGAAATTCCTGATAAATCTGCCTTAGGTTTGGTATTATGACATTGGGAGGCATTGGCTGGCTCTAAGAAATCTCTTGAAGGCCAAGAATTAATTAGGCTGTCCACATAGCTTTGGCCTTTACATAATTTGGAGAGAGGAAAGGCTTGGCCATGGTATGGAGCCCTGGAAAACAATATGGTATCTCAGCTTCTGTCTATTCTCTGCCAGTGTCTTGGTTTTGAAAGACAGGTGTCCGCTAAGGAAGGCAGGAGCCTCCCTTGGAATGGAAAATGTAATCCCCTTCCCTCTGAATTATTATAATTTTGAAATTAAGGGGCTTTCAGGAAAAGATATGAGAAATAGGAATAACAGTTTACTAGTATATATAATAAGGCAACAATACAGAAACACTGGCTTAACCCTGACAGAGTCAGGATACGACCTGACACCCTGTCAGGCAGGGTGGTGGTAGCCGTCCGATTAAGTGGTGGCTGCAGTCCTCTTTGAAGTGGTTCTGTTGAAGCGGTGATCCTGTAGAAGGGTCTGGTCTTCCTCTGAAGGTCCAGTGGTGGTTATGTAGCTCTTGTCCTCTGGGAATCCAGTAGGTAAGGGCTGAGTGTGGTGTTCCAAGCCTCAGATTATATCCAGGTAGGAATGCTTGGTTCCTCCCCGTGGGTGGAGAATTTCACAATGGGATGATGTAATTTTATGAGTCATGCAGTGAGGCTAGATGGCCCATTAACAGAAAGATACCCCTCTGGAGGGAGTTACCAGGGATGTGTCATGGAAGAGATAAAGAACACTGCCCCACCTGGTTTTAACAGGTGGTGATAGAATATATACTTTTGGTTACATCTTACATTGTAACCTAAGACAGCCAGGAACAAAGATGGCAGGAAGTTTTATATGCAGAATTGTTTTTACTCCTTATAAACTACCCAAACTTGCAAAAAGGTTATAAATCAAATGAAACTCCAGTCAAGCAGCAGCCTGTTATGGTCTTGAAAGGAAAGAAAGAGAAACAGTGTAAAGAGCCCCCAGACAGCGAAATCTGTGTCAGAGAACCAGATATATTAGACTTAGATTTAACAACAGCTCCAGGGGAACCGGGAAACCAGGAACCTGTGGGAGCAGCTCCCAGGGTGCTGCAACTGCCGCCACCGTTGCTGCTGCAGCAGCAACCTGTCCCTTTGCAGCCACTGCCGCCACCACTGTTACTACAACGGCAACCCGCTCCTTCCCAGTTGCAGCCAGTTCTTTCACAGTCTTTGCCAGGTGGAGCTGCCCAGCTGCACAAACACGGCCATGGCCTGACCCACCTCTATGCTGCTCCTGTAGGAGTCAGAGACATGGGACCTGCGGGTGCTACCAGCGTGGCTCGCGTGGGCGCCACCATTGCAGATGGGGGTGGGGTTGGGGATGGAGCCCCCACGCCTCCTGTGCTGCTGGGGGCGGCCCCCCCGGCCCTGCTGCATTCATTGCTGACGGGGGTGGCCCCGGCCCAAGCTCCGCTACCTTTGTCGCAATCCTGGCTGCCACCGCCATTGGTGGTGGATCTTCTGGCCCCACCTGCGCCACCTGTGGCGGCCCCCCCGCCTCTATTGCTGCTGCAGGGAGGGGCTGGGGGCGGAGACCGGCCCACCCCAGGGGATGACATATTCACATGGGCAGTGCGGCTGTGGCTGTCACAGTAGGCATTGCAGACATAGCCCCTGCCAGTCAGGGTGGGGGCAGGGCGCCCATACCGCCAGTGGTCCAGAACAGGGGTGAGGTGGTGAGGGAGGACACCCCAGCTCCTTCTCTCCTCCCCCCTGCCTATGTGGGCGGGAGCCAGTCTTTCCCACCTGCCTCTCCTGTCTCAGCTGTTTCCCTCCCCCCTCCCGGCTATGCAATACAGGAGGGATGGAGCAGTGGGAAGGAGCCAGGCTTTCCCATCTGCCCCTCCTATCTCGGCTGTTTTCCTCCCCCCTCTCAGCTATGCGATACAGAGGAGTGATGGAACGGTGGGCGGAAGCCAGGCTTTCCGGTCTGACCCTCCCTTCTCCCCCACTGGGTGAGTGGGACCTGGTTTGGGGACAACGGTTTGGCCTGCACCCTATGCATACGCTGGTACTTCCGGGGTGGCACTGGGTGGGACCCAGCTTCCACCTGGTGGGGGTAGCTCCGATTTTGCAGGCAGGAAAATAACACGGGCCCCCACGAGGAAGGAAAGGCGGGTTCAACCTCCCTACTCTCTTCCTCCCTTGAGAAGGGAAACTGCAGAGCCAAGAACTATTAAAAGCAAACCTGCCAGCATAGACTCTGACACCCCCTCCAAAGAGGAGGAAACTGAGAGAATAACATCTGTTGAGACTGGGAAGAAAGGGGGAAAGAGAGCAAAGGAGGCCATAGAGGCCTCTAACCCTGTCACTGGACACACCAGGTCCAAAAGGGAAGACGTTGCTATACAAGCCCCCTTGAGAGAAGCTATGGGCACCCAGGGTCCTGTCTTAATAAGGATTTCCTTTTCTCTTGTTGAACTGCAGCAGTGGAAGGCCTTAGTCAGGGAGTATTGAGACAATCCAGAAAAAGTAGCCAATTTTGTAGAAAGAGCCACTAAGTCACAAAATCCAGATTGGAATGATTTAGAAGCCACGATGGACACTTTACTCAATAGAACTGAGAAAGACATGGTAAGGAGGGCAGTCTGGTCTGCAACAGAGGCATAGATAGCAGCTGGTACTAGTCAACGGTCAGTTAATGATATTTTCCCTTCAGAGGATCCAAAGTGGGACCCCAATGTGATAGAGCAAAGATTGAAACAATACCAGAATTGGGTGGTCTATGGGATAAGAAATGCTATTCCTAAAGCAATAAATTGGCCAAAATTATACGACATAAAGCAAAATGAAAATGAAACTCCCAACAGACTTTTTAAATAGGCTAAAAGAGGCTGCACGAAAGTACACAACTCTGGATCTTGAATCAGCTGAAGGGAAGGCACACCTGGTCTATCTGTTTATAGGTCAGTCTACAGACAATATAAGGATAAAACTGCAAAAGGCAGAGCAGAGGGAAGATCTAGGTAAATTGTTGGATATGGCTTGGAAGGTATATCGAAATAGGGGTTCAAAAACTGGAGATTCAAAAGATGGGGAGAATAGCCACGAGGGTAATAGATGCAAAGGCCAGCATGGTACGGGGGTCGATCAGGAAAAGACATCTAAGGAAGCTAGAAAGGGTACTCCTCTGGATAAGGGCCAATGTGCTTTTTGCAAGAAGAAAGGACACTGGAAAAAGGAGTGTCCAGAGTTGGCGAAAAAGAAATTTCCAGACCCAGTTCCAGAACTAGCTGTGAATGGGGAATGAGGGGCACTGAAGGTCTCTTCCCCAGCAGAGCCTTTGGTTATAGCTAAGCTGGGAAAAGACGAAATTGAGTTTTTGGAGGATACGGGAGCAACATATTCTGTGTTAAATACTTTAAAAGGGAAATTAAGTCAAGTCACCATAAAAGTTGTTGGTGCCACAGGAGTAAGTGAAACAAGGCCTTTCTTCCAACCTTTGAAATTTAAATTGGGAAAACATTGGGTGACTCACCAATTCCTCTATTTGCCAAACTCTCCTAAGCCTTTGCTAGGTAGGGACCTATAGGAGAAATTAGAAGCAGAAATTAAGTTTTGCAAAAGGGGAAGAATACAAGTTGTAATTCCTGAAACTAAATTTGTCAAAGTAGCTGCCCTTTTCATACAGGAGAACCATGGTGAAATCCCCATAGAAGCTGAAAATGCTGTCATTCCAATAGTGTGGGCTATTGATTTTCCTGGGAGGTCCAAACGTGCAGAACCTGTAACCATAGCACTCAAACCTGGAGCCACACCAGTAAGACAAAAACAATACCCTTTGAAGTTAGAAAATTGTAAAGGGTTAGCCCAAAAACTTGAAAAGTTCCTTAAATTTGGGTTATTGGTAGAATGCGAATCCAAATACAACATGCCCATCCTGCCAGGAAAAAAGGCTGACGATAAAAGCTACCAATTGGTGCAAGATTTAAGGGCAATTCACAAAATAACAAGAGGATCCACACTCAGTTGTAGCCAAGCCCTATACCCTTTTGACCACAATGACAGATGATTTAGGTTGGTTTACTGTGTTAGATCTCAAAGATGCCTTCTTCTGCATTCCTGTAAATAATAGTCAAGAACTCTGCTTTTGAGTGGGAAAATCCTGAAACAGGGAGAAGAAGCCAACTCACCTGGACAGTCCTACCTCAAGGTTTCAAGAATAGCCCAACAATATTTGGAAACCAGCTGGAAAAAGAATTGGAGGACTGGAGAAGACAAGAGCTAGGAGGGGTTGTTTTACAATACATACATGATATACTAATTGCAGCCAAAGGTCGAGATGACTGCATCCAACTCACTGTAAGTTTGTTAAACTTTTTGAGACTAAGTGGGTATAGAGTCTCAAAAGAGAAAGGACAGAATGCCAAGGAAACAGTGATTTATTTGGAGCTTGAGATCTTCCGTGGGCATCAACGACTCAGCAGAGATCGAAAAGAAGCCATCTGTTGTCTCCCCAAACCTAGAACTGTGAGAGAGATACAAGCCTTCTTGGGAATTGTAGGTTGGTGTCACTTATGGATACCAAATTATGGATTACTGGTAAAACCCCTGTATGGAGCACTGGAAGTGGCCAATAAGGGAATTGTTATGTGGACAGATAGTACCAGAGCTGCATTTAAACAGCTGAAACATTCTTTGATGTCAGCCCCAGCATTAGGACTGCTGGACTTAACTAAGCCTTTTGAATTATTCACCTATGAGCAACTGAATGTTGCTTTGGGAGTACTGGCACAGTTCCTTAGAAACCAGCAAAGAGCTATGGCCTATTTTTAAAAACAGCTAAACAATGTTAGCCAAGGGTGGCCTGGGTGCTTGAAAGCTGTGGCAGGTACAGTTATATTGATCCAAGAGGCCCAGAAATCCACCCTTGGGCAACACATTGTAGTGTATGTATCCTATGCAGTACTAACTACACTTGAACAAAAGGGGGGCCATCAGCTGTCCCTTAGCAGGATGCTTAAATACCAATCTGTATTGTTGGCCAGGAGTGCAGGACCTGCAGGCAATGACGTGGTTCCCATGGACAGCGTCGCTTCTACTACCGTAGGGGGCGGAGGCAGAGGTGGGGTTGAGCCCCTCAGAGAAGCTGATGTCACCTTTGTAGGCGGGAACACAGCTTCTATGGTGGACGGCTCGATCACGGTTTCCATAGTAAAAGGTTTCATTTTGGATAAAAACAGAAGCGGCTGCGAGCAGGCAGCAAGGGGCGAACACGGGCGAAGTGGTTGGGCCGGGGATGTCCCTGGGCAGGTGTATCCCCGCTGCGTGTCCATCCCCATACCGAGTGGTGGGAAGCGAGCGCTCTTTGTCTGCGCTGCCAGGCACTCAAAAGGGAAACACCAGGTCCAAAGAAGCAGCTGCATTTCAGGCTCCCTTAGAGCAGGCTATAAGCAAACAGAGTCCTGTTTCAATGAATACCTGTCTTGGGGTGATTTTATGATAATACTGTATTTCCCTATTGTCTGCTTTATGCCCAGAAATGGGTCCCATAGCTTGAAGCTGGGTCCAGGAGAGGGGGGAGAGAAGCCAGGTGAATTCTTCAGCGCAGTTTGTGTTCAAGGACTCACACACAGTCCCCCGCATTCTCACCACTGCAGAGCTGAGGGAGCACCTTCCTGCTTTTAGCTAGCCTGTTAGCTGAGGCAAGAAGTTTTCCCATACCGGCATACGTGCATACCAAAATCCTCCGGAACTTCTTCTTCTTCTTCTGAAACTGTTTGGCCTAGCTGTGATCCAAGAACCAGATCATCGGACCCCGTGGACCAGCAGGGAGGCTGCAGGGACACCGCATCCCAGCCTTGGACCTCAGGAGGGGCCAAGCCAGCTACGGACAGAACTCTAAAACCACCAGCTTTCTCCACATCTAGGAGGTTTATTATCTAACATTATTCATTTGTTTCCTGTGCCTTGCCGGCACTCTGCTTGTTAAATAAATAGGTTTTTTTACTTTCATCCAAGAAATTCCTTTCGCATTGGTGGGGGAGGGAGTGCTGAAACCTGTCTTCTGGAGAGATGTTCCTTCCAGAGCGTTTCCCCCTAAACTTGTCTCAAACTGAGACAACATCATAGAAGGGAAACTGAGTCAAGATACTGTAAGTATTATTAGTGCCACAGAGGTAAGAGAGATGAGACCTTTCTTCCAACCTTTGAAATATGAATATGTCACCCCAAGACAATTAGGAAAACACTGGGTGATTCATCAGTTTCTATCTGCCAAATTCTCCTAAGAATCTGTTGAAATTTTGCAAAAGGAGGAGAATAGCAGATAAGGGGGTGTACTGTATTAAATTTTAAAAATACCTTCTCCTGCATCTCTGTGAGTAAGAAAGGCCAAGAACTCTTTGCTGTTAAGTGGAAGAATCCTCAAACAGGGAGAGCCAGCTCATCGAGACAGTCCTACCTGAGGGTTTAAAGAACAGCCCCACCATATTCAGAAATCAGCTGGCAAAGGAACCGGAGAACTGGAGAAGGCAGCAGCTAAGAATTGCTGCATTTGACCAGCAGACAAGAATTGCTGCATCTAACAGTTGGATCCAACTCACTGTAAGTTTGTTCTGTGAATATCGATGACAGGTATCCCAACAGGGTAATGTTATTCTGAAAACATTTGCTGTCAATCCTGGTATGTCTCTGTTCTCAACACTAACTGATAATATGTCTGTGTGACTGCAGACCATCAAAGAGGCCTATTCCAGCATACTAGACCTGAAGGACGTGCCTCCAGAAGATCCAGATTGGGAGCTGTACGCAGACAAGAGCAGCTTCATGCGAGATGACAAACAGATGACAAGTTATGCAGTGGCAACCACAGACAAGGTAATCAGAGAAAAGGCTTTGCCAATGGATGTATCATCACAGAGAGCTGAACTGATTGCATGAACGAGAGCTCTAGAACTGAGAGAAGGAAAGAAGGTAAAAAATATGGACTAATTCTGAATATGCATTTAATGTTGTGCATGTCCATGGAGTCATCTGGAAGGAAAGAGGACTGCCAACTGTTCAAGGTAATGGAATCAAACACGCTGAACAGATCCATGCACTGCTACAGAGTATTTGGAAATCTAGAGAAGTAGCTTCTATGCATTGCAAAGCTCATCAAAATGGGGAAACAACTCCCGAATAAGGGAATCACTTTGCTGATGAAATAGTAAAAGGGGCTGCAAGAAAAGGCATCTAAACAGTGATGCCACAGAGGGAAATTGATTTGTCAGTTTGCCCCAAAGGGTGATCAGAAAGGCCATCAGTTTTCTGGCACAAAAGCTGGAATCAAAGAAAGTGAATGGGCTATTACACCGGGGGGACAGATTGTAGTCCCACTTCATCGAGAACATGAAGGCACCCATAGGGGAACAGAGAACCTTTTGAAACATCTGAAGGAGGTAGTAATAGGTAGGGAAATGACTGACAATGTACAGTTTATAACAAGCAAATGTGAAATCTGCTATAGGAACAACCCAGACGTGAGCAAAAGTTGTGCTTGTTAGAAATAACAGAGGCAGGGGATTTTCCTGGAGAGTATTGGCATAGATTTTGCTGAGTTACCAAGCAAAGAAAGAAACAGGTATGTATTGGTGTTGGTTGACACTTTTAGTGGATGGTCTGAGGCTTACCCCTGTCGCACTAACACAGCAAGGCAGATGGTGGAAGTTTTACTCAATCATATAATTCCAAGGTTTGAGGTTCCTTCGGGGTTGGTCCCCCAGTGATCGGGGAAGTTAGTCAAATTTTGGGAATTGTTTGGGATCTGTAAATTCCCTACATACCCCAGACGAGTGGTAAGGCCGAACGTGTGAATGGAACGCTCAAAACACAGATTAGTAAAATTTGTCCGAAACATCCATGACCTGGGTTCAGGCCTTGCCTATAGCCTTACTGAGAATATGCATACAACCAAGGCAGAGAGACAACATAAGTCCTTATGAAATATTGCATGGCAGGCCATATGAAATTGTATATATTACGGGAGAAATTTATATGAGGGGAAGTTAGTCTTTGCATATTAACTTACAGAGGTATATAATAGCTTTAAGTTCCACTTTGCAGAAGCTCCAGAAATCCACCATGTTATCCAGACCGATAGGACTGGACACATCTGCCCACCTGTTCCAGCCTGGAGACTGAGTCTATGTTAAATGGTGAGACGGTGACCTTTACAAGCTAAGTGGAGAGGACCGTTCCAAATCCTGACTACCCTCATTGAAGCCAAAGTTGCTGGCAGAAAACCCTGAATTCACTACTCCAGAGTTAAGAAGACCTCTGCTCCTGAAAAAACTGGAAAACAGAGATTGCTACAAATAAGGATGATGTGATTTAAATTTTTCTTTTGTGCTTGTTATCTGCACAGTTGGTAACCATGACTTAGGATTTGGTCCCCAAATTTGCATGTGGCTCTAGTCCAAAATGTATCCAAAAGCTCTTCATAAGAACAACTTGTCAAAGTAGTATTGGATATGTGAACGTGAGGCCTGGTAAGTTTTGCCCCTAGATAAAGATCAGGCCTGTACCCATGGGGCTGTAATTCCAAACATAATATTTGACCACATTAAGGATTATTAAACATATTGAAAAGCAAATTTCAGATGCAATTTTGGCCTTACAAGAAGAAGCTCATGATTCGTCTGGTATAGTTTTACAAAACAGAATGGCTCTCAATTTCCTACTAGCCACAAAATCATTAACACTGGTTGTTCTTATGCAGATGAAAGAATTAATAAGGATTTGGTTGAAATTTGGAAGCACATTCAAATTCTACATCAGGTAGCTTTCAAAAGGCTCATTGAACTTGGAATATATCTTTGACACGCTCACTTCATGGTTACCGAACTGGGCCTAGATAAAAGGAACTATTCATATTACTTATATCTGTAGTTAGTCTTTGCATAATAACCAGCTGTATGACACGATACTGTGGTTAAATATGGAGTAGAGACTAGACAAAGTAGCCTTGTTAGTCTCTAAAAAAGGGGGGAAATGATGCCGTATTGATTTTTGCTTTTTTTCTTTTATATATTTTCTGTATTCTTTAGACATTTATTTGTAGCTCTGTAGCCTGTTATTCGTAGCTAGTTTTCCCTACCTTTTCGCTTCCCTAGGCAGAAAGACAAAACACATTCCAAGGCCCCCTATCCTATCTTGGTTCTCCCTAGGAACCAAGGCTTAAAACAGCTCTTCAAGACACATTTTCATAAACAAAGTTCAGTTTCCATCTGAGGGGGGAGGATTTAGAGAGGGGGAAATTACCTCACATCTTATGTCTCTAATTGGTGATTTTTGTCAATCATGCTAATTTGCTAAACTTATAAAACTGTATTCACCCAGTGGAGGGGTTGGCTTTTGTGGACATTTTCCATATCTGCCCCTGGAGGCCTCCAATAAAGACCAACCTTTATATTACCTCCTATACTAATATTATCTCAAAAGTGTGTGTTGTTTTATTTCCAGGTTCTTTAAGGCATCAAACGGAACCCTCAAAACACATTAGCAAAATTTGTCAAGAGACATCTATGACAAGGGTTCAGGCCTTGCCTATAGCCTTACTGAGAATCCGCATACAACCAAGGTGGAGAGACAATATAAGTCCTTATGAAATATTGTATGGCAGGCTATATCAAATTCTGCATATCCTGGGAGAAATCCATATGAGGGGGAAAATTGACTTACAAAAGTATTTAATGGCTTTAAGCTCCACTTTGCAGAAGCTCCAGAGATTCATCGTGTTATCCAGGCTGATAGGACTGGACTCACCTGCTCATCCGTTCCAGCCTGGAGACTGGATCTATGTTAAATGGTGGGACAGTGACCCCTTGCAAGCTAAGTGGAAAGGACCATTCCAAGTTTTGCTGACCACTCTTACTGCAGTCAAGGTTGCTGGCAAGGGCACTACTCCAGAGTTAAGAAGGCTTCTGCTCCTGAAACCACAGGGAAAAGAGACTGATGCAAATCAGGATGATGTGGTTTAAACTGGCTTTTTTTGTCTGTTATCTCCACAGTTGATAACCATGACTCAGAGTTGGCCCCACAATTTGCATGGGACTTTAGTCCAAAATGTATCCAAAGCTCTTAATAAGAACAATTGCTGGATTTGTACTCAATTGCCCCCTATAGATAGGAGTAGTAACTGGCCACTGATTGGCGTTTTAATGAAAGCGACCTGTACCAAAAGGTGGGAAAGAATCAATAAGACCATTCTGCCTCCTATACCCCTGAGCTGCCTAATAGATCATGGGAATTATACCGTTCCCTGCACAATTGTAAATGCCACAGGAAAGGCCATTCTTCCTTCATCTTGCTATAAGACTGAATTCATGGAAAGAATAAGCCAAAGATCTGTGAGAAAGATGGAACTGACATCATGGAGACTAGCTCTACCACACGGGACAGGGTGGTATTGGATATGTGACAATAAGGCCTGGAAAATCCTGCCCATAGACAAAGATCAGGCCCTTGCCCTTGGAGCTGTAATTCCAAACATAACAATATTTGATCATATTGAAAATCCAAATGGGAGGATGAAAAGATCTATTAATCCCCTTGTTGAACGTCCCACACTTTTCTATAGTATAATCAGAGCTCTCATTCCCTCTTTTGGAATAGTTGAGCTGGAGAGGGCAGTTGTAAACATCTCAGCCGTTATCGAACATATTGAATGGCAGACTACAGATGCAATTTCAGCCTTACAGGAAGAAGTCCATGGTCTGTCTCATATGGTTTTGCAGAAGAGAATGGCTCTCAATTTCCTACTGGCCGCACAAGGAGGTGTATGTGCTATCATTACCACTACTTGTTGTTCTTATGTGGACCAGAATGGAAGAATTAGGAAGGATTTGGCTGAAATTCGGAAGCAGACTCAAATTTTACATGAAGTAGCTCTCAGAAATAACATCTTGAACTTCGACTATATCTTCTACACCCTCACCTCATGGTTACCAAATTGGGCCTGGATAAAAGAAGTGTTCATAGTAGCTGTAATTATAGTTGGCATCTGTATGATAGCTGGTGTGATAGCTGGTTGTGTAAACCTCACCAGTTATAATTGTAATTGGTGATTCTTGTCATATATGCTATTTTGCAAAACCTATAAAAATTGTATATGCATTATGCTGGGTGTGCATCTTTGGCGTTTTCCACCTGGCGAATTGTGCACCTAAGGATCCTTATAAAGGTAAACCCCTTTTTATCGCCTAACTGTGTCTGGCTCGTGATTTTAGGACCAGCGATAAGGCATCAGTTTCACTGAATATTGAGAACTCTTTTATTTCGTGGTCAATGTACCCCAGACAGCCTCCAGCCACCACATCTCCCACCAGCCCTTCTCTGTTTGTAAACAGCAGGTCTAGCAGAGCCCCACCTCTGGTAGGCTTGCTCACCAGCTGCGACAAGAAGCTGTCCTCCATACACTCCAAGAACCTCCTAGACTGCCTCTTCTCTGCTGTGTTGAGTTCCCAGCAGATATCTGGCAGGTTAAAGTCTCCTACAAGAACAAGGGCTGGCGATCTTGAAGCATCCTCCAGCTGCTTATAGAATAATTCATCCACCTCTTCATCCTGGTTTGGTGGTCTATTACAGATTCCCACCAGGATGTCAGCCTTGTTGGCCTTCCCCCTGATTCTTACCCATAGGCACTCAACCTTATCATTATTAATCTCAAGTTCTATAGTGTTGAGAGCCTCCCTAATATACAGAGCTACCCCTCCACCTCTTCTACCTTGCCTGTCTCTTCTGAAGAGCTTGTAGCCATCCAATGCAGTGCTCCAGTCATGCAAGTCATCCCACCACCTTTCTGTGATGGCAACTACATCACAGCTTTCCTGCTGTACAACGGCTTCCAGTTCCTCTTGTTTGTTGCCCATGCTGCATGCATTAGTGTACATGCACTTCAGCTGGGCTGCTGATTTCACCCCTGACTCTGGCTTAGCACCCTTGGGCTTGTTTCTGGAGATCCTGGTTTCATCCCCTTCCTCCTTCAAACCTAGTTTAAAGCACTCTCAATCAGTCCTGCTTGCCAACTCATGGGCTAGAATCCTTTTACCCTTGTTAGATAGATGGAGCTCATCTGACTCTAGCAGGCCTGGTGCCATAGAAGTTGCCCAATGATCAAAAAACCCAGAATTCTGCTGATGGCACCAGCCCTTAAGCCACTCATTCATTGATAATGTGGGTTTTCCTGTTCCTTTCATCATTCATCCCTGCTACTGAACGAACTGAGCAGAACACCACCTGTGTTCCTGCCCCATCAACCAATTGACCCAGAGCCTTGAAGTCCTTTTTAATTACCCTGGTACCCTTCTTGTCAACCTCATCACTGCCAGCCTGGACAACCAGCAGTGGGTAATAATCAGAGGGCTGAATTAGTTCAGGGAGTCTCCTGGTGATATCCGGTACCTGGGCCCCAGGGAGGCAGCAGACTTCCCTGTGGGATGGGTCCAGTCGACATACAGGGCGCTCTGTTCCCCTCAGAAGGGAGTCACCTACTACAACTACAAAGAAAACAGAAGCATTTCTTGTTAGGACATAAGCTACAAGCACAGAAAACATTATTACTCATGTTTATCAAATCTACTTTTTTTGACTGGCTAATCAATGTATGCAATCATTAAGAGCCTGGCTATCTGATTTATCAGAAAAAGCAAAGGTTTTCTCCATTCCTAGTTCAAATTTATTTAATCAATACATCACAATGCAAGTAGCATGAAACTAAGTTAAGTATCCACAACCTACAATAGAGTCTCTCGAGAGTGGTACACAAAGAAAATATGATATACAGCTAAAAAAAAAATCCCCTATTAAACAGCTGCTTTGTTCTTAGTCTGAGAAAAGTGAAAAGTGATGTTAGGTAACTGATAAGAGAAAAGAATGGGCTAGAGCAGATGATTAAAAAACAACAAATGAAGTGTTGAAAAAGTTCAACATATCCTAATTGGTTTTGACCCTTATATTTTTTTTATATATTCTTATGGCCTGAGCATTGAATGTACTTGACAATCAGTATCACAGGCTAAATTCAATGCCCTTTTCTAAACTGCAACTTTAGAAAAAAAAAAAAAGAAATAAGGAAAATTAATTGAAGTGTTAAGTCAGTCACTTTATGGCATGTTTAATAATCCTCCATGCGAGTCCTCACATACTAGGAATAAACACCTATAGAATTGCTCTAGTCCCAAATGAGAGGACAATATTCATGTTCCTAACATGACTCAAATCACAACCACACCCACTGGAGTACAGAACTAGGCTTCTAGGTGGAGAAGGAAGGGTGGAATAGGACAGAGCCTCACCTCTTCTTACATCTGTGTGCAACTGTCACAGAAGCAGGAGCTGCTGCTGTATAATCTCCCCCACAGGAAGTGGAAGATAAAAAAAAAATTTTAAGTTACCTTCACTTACAGTATGCCAGCTGCTGCAGAGTAACTGCACACAACAAGCACAAGCTGTTTACTTGCTTATTCACGCAGCCATTCTCCAAAAGCAAATCTGAATCCTGTGGACTCCACAGGGATTAACAGATCAAGAGCAGCCCTAACAAGAAGGACTTGGGAGTACTGGTGGATGACAGGCTGGACATGAGCCGGCAATGTGGCCAGCAGGTCGAGGGAGGTGATTCTGCCCCTCTATGCCACTCTTCTGAGACCATACCTGGAGTATTGCATCCAGCTCTGGGGTCCCCAGCAGAGGAAGGACATAGACCTGTTGGAGTGAACCCAGAGGAGGGCCGGGAAGATATTTAGAGGGATGGAGCACCTCTCCTATGAGGAAAGACTGAGAGAATTGGGATTGTTGAGCCTGGAGAAGAGAAGGCTTTGGGGTGACCTTATAGCAGCCTTCCAGTACCTGAAGGGAGCCTATAAGCAAGATGGAGAGAGACTTCAAGAGCATGGAGGGACAGGACAAGGGGGAATGGCTTCAAACTAAAAGGGGGTAGGTTTATAATAGATATTAGGAAGAAATTTTTTACTGTGAGGGTGCTGAGGCACTGGAACAGGTTGCCCAGGGATGTTGTGGATGCCTCATCCTTGAAACTGTTCAAGGCTAATGGTTATTTTTGGTCTGGGGTCTTCTTGTTTATTAGGTCCTGCAGAATCTCTAGGTGACTGGCTACTCCCTCCCCACCTCTGGCCCCATGCCCTTTGTTAGGTAAAAGGTCATTGCCAGTTCACAGCTCCTAGCGTGTGGCTCCAGCAATTTACTCCCACCCAGGGCACAATTTGCAGCTCACATACCCAGCTACTGTCATTAGATGTATTCCTCAACAATCTTCTCACAGAAGCCACCCATGTAGCTCCCTCCTCTGTTACCAAAACCTTGCCACACAAACCCAATACATAGATACAACAGTTTTCTCAAAGTATCTAGACACTAATAAATTATACTCTAGGCTGACATAAAGAATACAGAGATTGAAAAAGAAAATTTATCCTAAGTAAATCTAGTTTTCCCATACCTCAGAATACTTTGTCTATAAACATTTACACAAAACACCATCCACTTACAAATGCAAAGAGAACATTTACAATGTTCCTGTTCAGGAAAACTGGTAACGATAACACAGATAATGAAAGGGAGCCAAAGCAAGAAGCAGTCACCAAGCCACTCAATCAGAAGACCACACTAACATTTTCTAGCTTAAAGATAACACACAAGATCATAATTTGCATGCCCTGCACAGTGACAGCAAATGGGACCTTACAATCATATATTCAATTTCTTGCTTGCAACAGTACTTCAGAACTGTACCCATTTTGAGTTTTGGTTGGTTTGGGGGTTTTTTTTTGAGAACCTAAAGTATCTTTATCTAGCGTATATGTAATGATAAACCTGTATCCATTTTACTTTTCTAGTATTGAAGTCCAATCCTTAAAAGCTAACCAGGTATTAGGAAGTGTACCCATTTTACTGTTAGTCTTTTATTAACTAAATTCAATTCAGTCATAATCTGTGCCCAGAAAGTGGTGGTGAATGTGATATCAAGTCCTTCAAGATTTGAGCATCCTAAGGAATTGGAGTAAATTTGGGGGTGACCCTATGACTCAAGATAAACTAAAAAGATATTGTCATCAATAGTGGCCTCAATATGAATTAGATGATAGTGGAAAATGGCCAGAAAATGCATCTTTGAAATATAATATTATAGTTGATGTTATTTTGTAGGAGGCAAAACAAATGGGATGAGGTCCCTTATGTAGATTTGTTTTCTGCTTTAAGAAATAATTGGGATGTAAGAAAAAATGTGGTTTAGTAGATTCAAAGTATCAAAATGGAATATATCCTTTGGTTAAAAAAGATAAGAGTAAAGATTCTTGTTGTGCAAGACAAAAAGATAAAAAATATGAAAACTCTGAAGAGCAAGTCCAGTTATTGGCAGCTCATCCAAAGTGAGGATTAAAGCTGGAGGTGGACAGGGAATCTAGTTATAAATAAGTTGTTTTTGATGCAACCCCTGTTTCTAGTAGGACTGGAGGAAAGATAAATTGGTATTACAAGCACCTTTAAGGCAGGCAGATGGACCTGAGGGAGAGGCGGTGTATGTGCATATGCCGTTCACCACTTCAGACTTGCTGAACTGGAAACAGCAAGCGGGATCATATCGCAGTAATCCCAATGGAATACATAGTATGATTAAAACTATGATGTTAACTCATAAGGCAATGTTGGGGTAACAGGTGTTGGCGTAAGGAAAGAGTTAAACAGAAAGCAACAGCAGCAGCGCTGGCAGCAGCAGCAGTGTCCCTCTGGACAGCGTGTACCTGAGACAGAACTGGACGAATGAGTTTCTACTTCTACTTCAACATAGAACAGCATACCATCTCCACTAGTCCACGAAGAAACTTGGAACAGTAAACACTTCACGCTCTACTAGCCATGGCTTTGGAGAGAACAATAGAAGATGTTAAGAAGACAGATCTATTGTAAAACTGTGATTAAGCCTGTAAGCTGTAATAAGAAAAAAAGCTCTTAGGAGTAGAAATATATATACTGATGCTTCCGAATAAAACCTCAGATTCACTCGCATACCTCTCTGCTGGGGGGGGGGGTCTCATTCCTTCACGTATCACAAGGCAAACTGGGGGAACATCCAGGCTCTTCTGGAATATTTGTTTACCCATGAGGAATGGAGAGCAGTTTTAGAAAAGGCTCAGGAAAGAGTAGCTAGGGAAATAAAAGAATTAGATCAAAAGGTTTGGGGCATTCCAAATCCTGACGAATTTCTCCCTAAGGATGACCCAAAGTGGGATCCCAATCAGAGTGTTAGGGTAGATTAATTAAAATTATATCAGAAATTGATTTTGTATGAAATCCAGAAGGGAGTGGAGAAACCAAAAAACCTTGCCAAGTTGTTTGAAGTAAAGCAAGGAGAAAAGGAGTCTCCGTCGGCTTTTTATGAAAGATTGTGTGAAGTGGCTTGTAAATGGACTGATTTTAATCCAGAAAGTGAAGGAAGCAGGATGCTGTTTAACATGATTTTTATTGAGCACTCTGCACCAGACATTAGAAAGAAACTCCAAAAGACAGAAGGAGCAGAAGGGATAGTTATTTCCCAATTGATGTCTATTGAACAGTAGAGAAGAGGTAGAAGAGAAGGAGAAAAAGAGCCAAGCTAAATTACAGAATTCATTGTTAGATGTCCTGACTGACATGCAAGGACAGGAAAGAGGTTGGTGCAAGGGTGTGGGTTAACACCACTTCAAAAAGAGCACTGTGCCTACTGTAAACAGGAAGGGCACTGGAAAAAGGAGTGCCCCCAACTCACAAATGAACAAAAGGAAAAACCAAAAGAGACAGGAATTATGGCAGAAATTGGGCTAGATTGAAGGGAACTGGAGGCATCTCATTACTTCCCCAGCTGATCCTCTGGTTCCAATTAAGATAGGGAATGAAACAATAGATTTTCTAGTGGATACTGGAGTAACTTGTTCTCTAGTTACTTGATGTAAGGGACCTTTACGTAAAACAAAAGTAAATATTGGTGCGATGGGGAAGAAATCCCTCAGACTATTTTTACAACCAATGGAATTCACCATTGGAAACAAAATTAACACATTGGTTTCTCTATATGCTGGAGTGTACTTTGCCATTGGTCGGAAGGGATTTACTATGCAAATTAAATGCACAATTAACTTTTTCTGAGGACTCTGTCCAGTTGCATATTCCTCCAGAAAATACACAGAAAGCGCAGATCTGCCTACTCACTGAGGAAAAACTTGCAGAAGAGGAAATCCCCAGTGAAATTTTAGATGCAGTTATACCATTGGTTTAGGCATCGGGAATCCCAGGACAAGCAAGAAATGTGAGTCCAGTAAAATCTGAACTGAAACCAGGAGTCCGACTGGTAAGGAAAACACAATACTCTATAAAGTTAGAGGCGTGACAAGGATTGGAACTGTTAATAGACCCTTTCTTAGAGTTCGGGTTATTAAGGGAATGCCAATCAGAATTTGACACTCCAATCTTCCCAGTGAAAAAGCCTAAATCATCAGAAAGTAGACTAGTGCAAAATTTATGAGCGTCTGGTAGTCCCAAATCCTCAATACCAGAGACTAATATGTACTTTACAGTGTTAGATTTAAAAGACATCTTCTTTTGTATACCATGGGGTGAATAGAGTCAACTTGTCTTTGCCTTTGAATGGGAAAATCCAACTACAGGACAGAAGCTGTTTGACCATCCTCCCATAAGGATTATCCTGGCAAAGGAGCTGGAACAATGGCATAGTGAGTCTTAACCCAGCCACTTTGTTTCCTGTCTCAGAGACAGGAGAACTGCAAAATATACCATTGGCAGAGTCCATGCTCTGTCATATTATACAAAAGAAGAGGATAAAGAAGGATGGTGGGAAACACCTGAAAAGCAGCTATAGGTCTCTGAGAAGATGATGGAAACCCTACTTAAAAGGATGCATCAAGAGACACATGCAGGAGCAGATGCATTGTTGTTTTCAGCAAAAAAGCGATAAAAGTACCTATTAATATTAGTAGATCTCCTTTCTGGTTGGCCAGAGGCTTTCCCCTGTCATATCAACAAGAGTAGGGAAATAATTAAAGTTTTGTTAAAAGAAATAATACCCAGATTTGGTATACTGAAAGGAATCTTCAGATAATGGATTGCACTGATTCGTTAAAATCACGGTATTCACGGACAAAAGACCCTCTAACTAATTAAAGTTAGAAAGTGGTATGTTTATTCAGGCACTGGCGGGCAGCATGGGAGTAGCCTCCTAAAGACATGCCAGCAAAGTACAAGGTTCTTCACTCCCTATTTATTACTCAGTTTTACATCCTCTACATACATATAACCCCAGCACTTCCCATTCCCCGCTCTGTATTAAAATGAGATCATTAGTCCTTCACGCATGCACAGTTTCTCTCTTGAATTGAGTCGGTGGTCTCGAATTGGGTCAGTGGTCCTGAAAGATGAAGTCAGGAATGTCTTCCTCATAGTGACCTCTTTACCTTCCTGCTGTTGGCAGGCCGTCATGACCTGCTGGCGCAGCCCAAGATCTCCTACTTTTGATGAATTATTACAAAACCCAGGTGCTGTTCTTCATTCTATTAGTTTCAATTTGCTTTGATGACAGTTCATTTATTCTGTTTCCTTCTATAAACAAAACTTAAAACAAGAATATAATGGCAAATAATACATCACTTAGCTCTAGCTTAAGCATCTAATAATCATTAACTTATCTTTTGTTTTTCTACCTTACATTTTAATCAGTACGAATTGCTTCTAACTCTTAGCTAAAATTTTAACCTTTTAAAACCTTGACTGACCACTTTATAGCAGAAATAGTGCAGGAAGTTTTTGTAGATTAATTGGGAATTAAATACCCATGGAGACCACAGTCTAGCGAGAAGGTAGAAAAAATGAATTAGACAATAAAGAGGCAAATATCAAAGTTATGCCAAGAAACAGTTGAAATGGATGGTTGTCAAGTTTGCTTCAAACTACAATAGCAACAGCTACTGTCATTATCATAGTTTGTATTATCTCGAGTTGTGTCAAAAGATTAATTATACAGTCAACAGTAGGAGTTCACGTATTGATAGCCAGGAAAAGCAGTGAGGTTTACAAGCCTTGTCGTGAGGACAAATGTTATAGCCTCATAGGAGGGAAATGATATTGAGCCCCTCAAGATTTGAATCAAATTTTGCAATTTTTTTTTAGTTGTTAATCAGTAGCTGTAGCTGGACAGTTATGATCAAGCAATTGCATTGTGAACATTGTACACTTGGCTAATCTTCTGTTTTAAGGAAAAGGGAAGACAATCCCAAAATGAACGGGCTGTCTGGACGAGAGCCACCAGGACTGAGCAATATCTGGGGGATAAGTACTTCTGGTAGTGAGAGATTGCAACCACCAACTCATTGACCACCTACTCAAAACAGACCCCAGACTCAAATGGAGTGAAGGACTGTGCCTGCAGACTAATTAGCATGAGAAGCAAGAGATATAACTAGCAAATAGGGGTTTAAGTACTAATTAATAAAACAGTTATGTAATCTGTAACCAATTAATGTTGATGCCTTTGTTAGAATGTGTAAATAGCGTAAAGTTTTGATGATCAGTGAGCCAACCTTTTGGGGGTTCCCACTCAGATCCCTACTTTGCGCCAACTAGAATAAAAAAATAGAAATACCTTGCCTTGGTGCGTGAAGTGGCACTGTGCATCGGGTAACGAGCCCACATTCAGGACAACACCTGTACCTTCAGTAGCGGGCCCACATTTTCCCTAGTATTCCTTTTGTTATTGATGCTGATTCAAAGGAATCTACTCCACAGCAAGTACTGTAAAGTAAAGCACACCTTCATTGGTGCCAAAAGGATATGTAGGGGTTAACACCTCCATGTACATTTCTGGCTGTGGTTCATTTTACACAGGCTTTTATACTTTTACAGTTCTGGCATCCACCCCTGTTTGTTTGCTTATCTAAAAGTTACAGTTTTAAGGGTTGGGGTCTGTCATGGTTTGACTTGAACTGACAGGCAGTTCTTCAGACCAATCATGCTTCTCTCAATTTCTATCTATAAAAACCCCGTGGAAGGCGGGATTCAAGGGGTTTTTTTTTCCCATTCCGGCTTAGTGCAGGGACGGGAGAGGGAGAGGGGGAGGGGTGGGCCCCCATTGCCCAGCCCGTGGGGCTGGGGACGGGTGCCCCTGCCCCCTGCCTCTCTGCCTCCTGCCCCTTCTCCTAACACTGCAGCACGGACTCTGGATTGTGAAAAGGGAAACTATTCCCTGAGCCGCGAGTAGCTATGGCTGGCCACAGGGCTGAGGTCGTCCGACGCGGTATCCTGAAAGAGGGGGAGCCGGCAGAGCCTTCAGTGCAGCCAGCATACTTCGCGACGAACAGAGGAAGACACCCCTTTTCTACATTGTGCACCCGGCAGCGCAGAAGGAGCAAGGGGAGGCTCTCTCTCCACCTTAGAGCCTGATAACACCCCACAACGTGGCGACTTTCAGAGCCAGAGAGAAAGAAAAACGGGGTCATGTGAGATGAAGCTACAAGGGCGGTGCTGCGTGGTCCCGCACGGAGCTTAAAAATCTCCTTTCCTCGCCGTGGTATGAACTGTAATATTGCAAACTGTTTGTCTCTTTAATCCATGTTAAAGTACATGGGGGGATGGACATTTTTTCTCAGGTGGCTTGTAAAAGGTTGAAGAGTGCTGATGCCAGGCTATGTATATAAAGCAAAAAGAGGCTTTTAAAGCCTGGTAGCAAAGAAAAAAAGCCTTATGTTCAAGCCAAAAAAAAAAAGATTCATCCTTAAACGAGTAGTAACCCCATGAGAGGGCCTGTGTTTTACAGCTGAAAGAGCTGTGAGAGGGCTCATGGAAAAGAGATGTGTTACACCTTAGCAGAGATTGTTTAATTCTAAGCAAACCTGTAAATGGTGGCAGTTTGTAAAACCATGTAGAGCGAGAGGGGAAACCCTTTTTTCCCCTTTCCTAGAACTGTGATACTGATTGGGAGAGGGGAAAAGTGGGGGAAAAAAAGTTCTGAAAGTTTGTTCTGTTGTAGTTTTCTTTACTCTATCTAAGTCTGTTAAGTCTGTTAATAAATCTCTTTATATTCTGTCAAGTAGTGTGCCTGCTTTGCTTTTTTTTCTCCTAATGCTTATCTCACAAAAGAAACATCAGAGAAGTATGTATATAATATAACTTAAAAAAACACTACAGGGTCTTACATAACTTGTGGTTTCTTTATCTCAGGGTTACAAACACGGCACACAGCTCTATCTAACATATTCATCACACACACCTAACTTTACTGTTACAAGACTTATATTCTGTTTACAGCTGTGCTTTATTTCTTATGTCCTTCTGTTTCCTATCCATTAAAACATAACTTGTTTTTCTAGCCTTTTGTGTCAGTTTCCCTTCCTATCTTCTTAGCCCACCAGGGCTAGACCCTTGTTTACAGAAGTAGTTACAGTTAGACACAGCAGTCATACTTAAACCTTTCCCTTCTTATCTCTTTAACCACCAGGGCTAGACCCCTGTTTTGCAGAAGCAGTTACAGTTATGTGCAGCAGTCACACTTAATACTTTTGCTAACTTATACCTATGCTAAAGTGCTTATGCCAAGTGACGTCTGTGTTTCAATGCATTTGAAGACTTTATTTTTCTGGCATACATAGATTTTGCTATGGTTTTACCGTATCCAAAGAAAAAATAACGAACAAAATAGATAAAAGGCAACTTTTCTTAAAAATGAAGACTGTTAAATCTAGACAAACTCGAGACTTGGGTGTTGAACTTACCATCGGTTTTGCAGTGAGAACTATCAAATCAAAAAGATCCCATTTAACAACTGTTTTGGTAAAATAGGTAAGACTAAGGCCTCTGCGAAGTATACGGCAAGATTGCCCTGTACACTGACGGGGCAGCGTGACAAAAAAAACCGTTAATTGCGGTCTCAGGAAAAAAAAAAAGGGCTTTTCGTAACGACGGTGCTCAAAACCAGCAGCCATGGCAGAACTTGTGCCACAGCCACCCTCCAGCACATCTCGGCAGCCACATCCCACCGTCATACGTCCCAGCGCAACAACTCCCAAACCCCGCAGCAGGCATGGCCGGCAGCGCACGAAGCCCCGCTTGCTGCTCCTCTGCTTGGCGCAGCAGAGCCTCCGGGGACCGCGGCGGCAACCGCGGCGGCGACAGAGCCCCTCCCCACTCTGCACGACGGGGACTGCCCTCAGAGCTCTCAGCAGGGCCGAGCCCACTCCCTCTCTCCGCTCGCCCCCTCGGGAGCGGCGGGATCACCTTCAGCCTCTCCCAACTGCTGCACTTCACCCCTACCCCCACGCGCGCACTCACCGTCTCAGGACACCGATCTTAATCTTGATCTGCCTCAAGCGTGGGTCTGCCATAACAGGGCTGACAGAGGAGCAACAGAGATTGAGCTCTAGCGACACAGCACCGTGACTGCACAGCCCCATCCCGCGCATGCGCCAATCCGCCTGCCCCCATCTTGCGCATGCGCCAATCCGCCAGCCTGGGCGGCACTATCGGAAGCAGGGATAGGGTTCTTGGCCTCTCCGCTGGTGGAGGCGTCCCGTTAGCGACCAGCGAGAGACTGCCCCTCGAGTGGCCAAGTTTAATTCACCATTTCTTCATAAGCACACACGAAAAGCAAGTCTGAATCCACCCTCAGATGCAGCAAAAGGAGTTTTTCTGAGATAAAAACAAATTAAAAGGCAACGTTAGTACTGGTAGTTCAGTCCTAGAGTTACAATTGAACTGAAGGTTCAAGGGCTGTTTTCCTTCATGCTTATACTTAGTTGAGACTAACCATTTAAGGGGTCAAATTCTAGAAAAAGAATCCTTTGGGTCTGTGTTTGAAAGAACTTCCCCTAAATGAGCATTTAAATCAATAGGAAAGAGAAAAATAACAGATTCAATTAATAAATTTAAAAAATTAATATAACTTCAGTGGACAATTCAAGAAGGTCTGTATAGACCTTTTGTTTTTTACATCCTTTTGTCCTGTGTTAGTCACTTGCCCTGACTCTTGAGACTTAGTGACCAATACCTCTTGAGAAAAAACAGCTACAAAGGAGAATGTTATATTTCTTTTGATGATATGCCGGTTATAGGTCATTCTCCAGAATCTGTAGTGATGCCTTAAAGAACCTAGAAATGAAACAACACATTTTCAAGATAATATTAGTATAGGAAGTAATATAAAGGCTGGTCTTTATTGGAGGCCTCCAGGGCAGATATGGTGTCTTGGTTTGAAAGACAGGTGTCTGCCAAGGAAGGTGGGAACCTGCCTTGGAGTAGAAAATGTGACCCCCTTCCCTCCAAATTATTATAACTCCGAACTTATGGGGCTTTCAGGCAAAGATATGGGAAAAGGAATAACAGTTCTTTACTAGTATGCATATGTATTGATACCCAACACTGGGCTAGAAAATAAAACTCTATAATCAGAGGGCTATAGAGCAGGTATTTGTTTATTCAGCGCTGGGAGTGAGGGGATCTCTCTGCCAAAAACTCACTCAGTCTTCTTTAGCCTTCAGTTACATTTTAAAAGTCCTTCCACGCAACGTCACAATTGCAACATATCATTAGCATACTCATATTTGCATAAAGCTGTGTCATGGGTTTATAACAGTTTGTTGCTTTCGCACATGCGTCACTTCCTTCTGTGGTGGTCGTCAGTCTTCTGGTGGTCTTTTGATGAAGACTTCTGTAGTCTTCCTCATGTTTGAACTTTTTACCTCTATCTTCAGCGCATGCCTGGTGCTTCTTCTTTTTGAGTCTAACTTGTTTTCAGCTAATTTTGCAGTTTGCAAGTTCCATTAAAACTTGCTATCTTGCTTTTGATGGCTCATATTATCTCACTGGCTTTGCTATCTTGCTTGCTCTGCTATCTTGCTTGCTTTACCTGCACATCTTGTTACAATGTTACTTGTGGTTAACCTTTTGTTACATACCACTAAGGCTTCAGTATAATAAGGCAAACAAACAACAACAGCAGCAACAACAAAAAAAACCCAGAAACCCAACAACAGCACCTTCCCTGTAGGATCTCCTGTGCGGGCGGATAGTGACAAGAGATCTCTGAAGTCAGGTGTTAGAGCATGAGGTTTATTGCGAAGGGCGTGGGTACAGGGGACCTTGCTTGGAGCTGCCAGCCGCAGCTCGAAGCAGGCCAGAAAAGCAAATAAGAGCAAGAGAGAGAGCAAGAGAGGCAGTAGTAGAAGAAGCAGTAGAAGCAGTAGAAGTGAATGGTTCTCGTTTACAATACAATAAATCATCTTCTGTGCTGAATATTCTAATTTTCATTAACCAATCTAGTACAAGCCACAAATCCTATAGCATTTACATACAGCCTATAAGAATCATTGCATTACCATACTGCGTTACATTTTAAACCCTAAAACTACTCTTTGGACCCCTTCTGCCAGGTTAGCAGGGTCTGCTCTGACCCTTGGACCTGTCTTCAAGCAGAGGGTATTGTTCAATCAAAAGGGGATTACCTTCAGCTGGCCATACCATTGTTTTCCAGTTGTTCAATAACTAAGGCTTGGTATCTCAAAGCTTGCTTTCATTTCAATCTCGCTTATAGTTTCCATATTCTCAGCATCTTTTGCCAGGCAATCATATTTATAAGTCTTTCCTGTTTCATCTTCTCCAACACTTCCCCTTTGGTGTAGTTATGGTCACAGCTGGCAGGGCAGGTGCAATGATTCCCCCGCGGCTGCAGGGGGCGCTGTGGTGCAAATTCAGCCGCATCTCCCTCACATGGTGATTGCGGGCGGGCTGGATGGTGAAATGGGCCGCAGAAGGAACCTCAGAGCAGCAGCTGGGATGGCAGAGGCAGGCACACCCCCTGGGGTGGCAAACAAATTGTAACAGAAAACACCGCTGATACAGGGGGCTTAGAATTTTAAGAGTTAACTACTGACTGTGGTATTGCTAGTATTGCTAAATTTTGCATCTGCTTGCTAAACAATGTATATCGCTTGCTTAACACTCATTGCACTTGCCAGGCAAAGGGAAGGATGTAAGGGAGGATAAGGGGAGGATGCAGGACCATTGACAAGGGGAAGAAACCGTGACTGAAGATCCTGCTCGGACCCTGAAACCAGCCCAAACCAGCTCTGAAGTTTGGATTTGGGCCAGGAACTCAGAGAGCATGCACAAGAAGGCGAGGTAAAAAGTTTAACCTGAGGAAGACTACTTACCTCATCTGAGGAAGACCTTTACTTCATCCCAGAGACCCCGGCCTGTGGCCACCAGGAGGCACTGCG
The DNA here is from genome assembly GCA_014706295.1 of Lycocorax pyrrhopterus obiensis. Lineage (NCBI taxonomy): Eukaryota > Metazoa > Chordata > Aves > Passeriformes > Paradisaeidae > Lycocorax > Lycocorax pyrrhopterus. The sequence continues at coordinate 5,808,384 of JACSVZ010000030.1, read as the reverse complement.
CAAGCGCACTGATATGTTAATGAATTCAGAGCTAATTATAATAAGAAGTGGGAACAGGCAATAAATATGTATAGGTGTATTGTGTAATTTAATGCATATGTAGTTTTAACTAAGTAAATACTAAGCCAAGAGCCACTGAAGGTGTGCATGTCTTTGGAGGAAAGATCCCCCATGCATCTCAGCTGATTAAAACATACCTACTTTTCAACTTTTGAGTTGTGAAGTCTTTTCCACGTATCACCACAGCCCTAGCAGGAGCCGCGGAAGTCGGGTGGACACGCGGTGCTGGGTTAAAGTGTGACAAAAAAAAGCCCGAGGCAGCAGCAGAAAGCAGCGGGGCTAGGCAACGGCAGCCAGGCTTCTCAGTAGCTGCTGCCGCACGCAGCTGGGAGACATGCCCTCTGGGAAGGTGAAGGGGATAGGGGTACTGGGTTTTCCCCTGAGGCACCTGAATGGATGGTGAGGGTCCTTTCCAGTCAGATTGGGTGTTAATATGGTCCCAGTTCAACAGCTGCTCTTACGAGCAAAGGCTCACCCACAGTAGGAGAAGCAATGGGAGGACAGAAGCTCCATAGTGGCAGCGAATCCTCTGGGCAGCGACCGCAGACCAGTTGTCCCTCCTCCGATCCCGAGAGCAAGAGGAGCCCAGCCAAAATCTCGAGGTATCTCTGCTCTTCCCAAGAGAAAACCCCTCAGGTAAGAGAGTAGCCAGCTGCACCCTTCCACTTCCTCCTTCTCCCAGCCACATCTTTTGTTCTCTTAAGTATCAGTAGTTATTGTCTCCCAGCAACAAATGGAAGAAAATTCCCTAAGAGAAAGGAAAAAAAAAATGTCCACAAAATGCCCACCCCCACATGGGGTGAATACAGGTTTATAAGTTTAGCAAATGTCTTGGGTTGACTATATGATGTTGTATCCCCTATCACTGCTCTATTCCCAGAAATTAACTTTGTGCCTTTCTGTGCCTTTAAACTGAGCCCGAGAGGGGAGAGAGGAAAAAAAACCAACCCAGCAAACTTTTCAAAGCAATTGTTCAAGGACACAGATATACACTCCTCTGCTTCTGCTCTGGCAGCAAGGGGGGAGGAAACACCCTTCGTACTTTTCAGGGAGTTTTCGGCTCCTTTTCTCCGGAGAGAAAGACGGAGAGTTGAACTTTGTTTTCTTGGGACTTTGGTTTTTCCCTTCTTCTCTTCTGGACTGTTTCAACTACATCAGAACACACCGGGAGAATTTTCCACCAAAGTCCTGGAGGTGGGCCCACGCCGACCCAGCTCCGAGGAGGAGAGAAACCACACCTACAGAAGGACTCTAAAAATCTTCCCAGGTTTCTCTCCACAGCGAGAGTTTTATTATTTAGCATTATTATCCTTTTCCTGTGTGTTGTTAAATAAATAGTTTTTATCTCTTTCCTTCGAGGAAAATTTCTTTTTTCCCGAACCTGGTGGGGGAGGGGTAGTTGTAACCTGCCTTCTATCAGAAGATATTTTCCTCCAAATTTGGCCAAACCAGCACAAATAATTTTTTGGCATCCAACGCGTGGCTCGAAGGAAAGTGAAAAACCCTGTACTAATTACATTTTGGTTTGAATTTAATTACTTTGTGTTGGGGTGAAGTAGTCACCATGTTGGTTGAGTTCATAATGTCTCTCTGGCTTGATGTACTAATGTCTTTCTGGTCCCTAGGCCTGTTTGAGGTACTAATGCCTTTCTGGTCCCTATGTTAGCATAGAAACACATAATCATGGTATGATTATATGCAGGTGCTTTTATTGAAGAGCTCTGGGAATCAGGGGTACAGACCCAAATCTGACTCCAACACAGATTCGAGATGGATACATTTTTATACCCTTTCCTTACATAACTGTTGTATAATCATATGTTAATCATTATCTTAATATTGTTCTATTGTGTATATTGATTTCACCCGAGCATGAGTTTTAAGCCCCCTTCCCACAACGTTTCTCATGATTGTTGTTCCTTTCTCATGATTCTTGTTGCGATTAGACAATTATTTTTAATTATATTTAATTACTAGCCAATCATCGCATTTAACTTTATCATCTACCATACGCAGGTACAGATTCACATGATTTTAGCAAAGACAATGCTCATTCCCGTTCCCAAGGCCTACTTTAGCTACCACGATTTTAAAAACATTTTAACCCTATGCTATCATTCTCCCCCTTTGAAAGTATTTTCACTTTATGTGTGTAAATGCTTTCACTTGATACAGTCTTTTTGGTTTTTGAGTTTATACTCGATGTTCGTCTTCGAATCCGGGGTTGTCATAAGTATTGTCATGGATGTTGCCGCGAACTGGAGAATCTGAAGATGATGGATGTGGAATCTTGTCTCGTGTCAGTGCTTTCATTATTTTCTGGTTTTAGGACGTCTTTTTTTGTATTTTTCTTTTTAGGATGCTGTAGACTAACCAGATCGCTAGGAGCATAACTAGTAAGATTATTAAATCTTTAATGATAGATTTAATCTATGAACTCACATTCTATCATAACTCTTTGAAGATTTTATCTAGCCAGCTTGTAGTCAAGTCTTTTTGTTCATCTTGTGCCTTTTGCTCTATTTGTTTTAACTGATTGATATGTTTTACATTTGCAGTTACATTTGGGATATGGATGCAGCAATGATTAATTTGTCTTTTTAAAAATTCGCACACTCTATGTTCTTTCAGGAGTAATATATTTAAGGCTAGTCGATTTTGTAAAGTCATTTTGGTAGTAGCTTGTAATTGCATGTTTAGTTCTCTGAATCCTTCTCGGGTGACTCTTGCTAATCTCTTTACTTGACTTGTAAGTCTGTACATTATTTTTTTGTTTTGGTAGTTTGCTATAGGGCCGAAAAGAGATTTTAGAGTTCACCCAAGTTTTACCTCACTGGAGGGTTCTTGCTAATTTTCGTCTTGGTTTTCATTATCTAAAACTTCTCGTCTTGTTCTTATTTGCAAAAGTTCGCGTTTTTTATTAAATGGGGACTTTTTTCAAATTGGACATAAAGTAGGGAGGCCCAGAGTAAATTTTCTTACTTTTTCGTCTACAGGCAGATGGGTTGTCTAGGTACCATCACTTGTTGCCCGTACAAACTGTATTGGGTTTTGGATTGAATTTTTACTACATCTTATTGCTATCTTATAATCTATTCGACCTTGTTTGTGTTTGATTTTTCTGCAGGCACAACTAATTTGCATGGCTACTGCCAGTGATGGCATTTGTTTTATTTTTACATCGTCGGACGTGCAATCAAAAGTTTTATTACATGCTCACCAACTTACTTTATTTGCCTGCGTTCTGCTACTAGTGGCCGTGTTTATTACTGCTGGATCAGTGTCATTCTCAGGGCTTTCTCATTTGAGACACTAAGGGGTGCTTGCCATATATTGGAATTTTTGAAGTATACTCATGGACCATGCACTATCTTAGGGTTCTATCTGATCCGTTCTATTTTTTGTCTTACATCTCTATACAAAGGTGGTCTCGGTGATATTCTTTTTAATCTTTTTATAGTGTGGCAAGAAGCATTGCTACTTTGCAAGGTTTTGATTTTTAACTCACTACTCTATGATTTGTCTTACCTTTTCATGACTTAAAAGACAGTCTTGTTGCCTCAGAGGTTTTATCTACTCTTTTATTGCTTTCTAGGTCTCTTTGACTACTTGCTTGGACTCTGATACTTGTTTACATGCAATTGTTTTATTGTCTGGTATTTCAGGTAATTTTGACGTTATGATTCCTCAGCTTATTGGGTCTCTTGCTGCTTTTGGTATTGGCAGACAGGCAGTTATTTTACTGGTGTTTTGCATTTTGGCAAAGTCTTTGACTAATTTAATTATCACATTTTTAGCTCGAATTGCATTGGGGACTTTTATCACTTGTGTTTTTGCTTGTACCTCTCTCTTCATTCTAGAATGAAGAGTGGTTAGCTGATTTTTTTGCATTTTATATCTCAAAGCAATATTAATCTTAACTGGTAACATTAATATTTATAAAACGAGCATTGACACAAGTACTAAGATCATTTGAAACAGTTAAACACGTCTTATCTGCAACTTCGTTGGTCTTGCAGGTTGCGCAGTCCACAGTCTAGGACAGACTTTTTTCACTCGTGTGTAATGTATTCAAGGATTTACTCTAGCTACCTTGACTGCCGTATAAGTGGTTAGCAGCACTTGATGGGGTCCACTCCACCTTTCTTTTAATGGTTCTTCGTTCTAAGTTTTAATGTACACTTCGTCTCTTGGAAGGATATCGTGAACTGGATTTTCGAGAGCTAGCGGCTTATTTCACACGAGGGCGCTCCGAAGCCGAGCTAAAGTTTTCTCAAGAGATAGAACATAGTTATACACTTCTTGTTTTCCCGTGACATGTATGTTTGGGTTAGGTTCGGGAGATTTATATGGTTTTCTATATACTATTTCATAAGGGCTGACTGACATCTCACTCTTAGGTTTTACCCGAATCTTCAAAAGTGCTATTGGCAGAGCTTGTGGCCACTGTAATTTGGCTTTTTGGCATATTTTGCTGATTTGTCTCTTTAGGGTCTGATTCATCTTTTCTACCTGTTCACTCGATTGTGGTCTCCATGGCGTGTGGAGGTCTCAGGCTATTCTTAGTAGCTTGCTCACTTTTTTTACTACTGTGGCTATAAAATGTGGGCCCTTACCTGATGATATTCTTAGAGGTACTCTAAATCTGGGAATGATCTCTTGTAGTAGCCACTTGACTGTCTTTTTTGCTTGGTTTGTGCGACAGGGAAGGGCTTTTGGCCATCTTGAAAATGTGTCAACTCTTACCAACAGATATTTGTATCTTCGAGTTCTTGGCAACTCTACGAAATCTACTTGCCAATAATCTCTTGGTTCTATCCTTACTCGAATTCTTCTTAGCTGTGCCTGCCATCTAGCCACTGGGTTGTTTCTCAAGCAAATTTCACACTTCGACATTATTGATTTTGCTATTGTTAACATTTGTACTGAGATTACATTTTGTCTTAGCAATTTTACTAATGCTTTTGCACTCTAATGACATTCGTTATGTTTAATTTGTAGAACTTCTTTCATTATTAAGGGGGGTAGCACTATTTGCTTTCGTGTAGTTACATACCACCCTTCGGAATTCTTTTGTGCATTTAGAAAACATCTTAATCTCTCATCTTTTGTTGAATATTTTGGTTTTGAAGGTAAATTGAATTGAGATACATTAAGTTTTGTAGGTATCAATGCCATTGCTATTTGCACTTTCCGAGGAACCTGTCGGGCTGTCTAGTTTGCCTTTCGATTTCCCTCACAAATTTTGGAGCTTCCTGATTGGTGTGCTTTACAATGCATAATTGCTACTTGTTCTGGTTTTTGTACTGCTTTTATTAATTGCAGGATTGCATCTTGATGTTTAATGTGTGTACCCTGGGAAGACAGCAATCCTTTTTCTTTCCACAGTGCCCCATGTACATGCACTACTCCAAAAGCATATTTTGAGTCAGTCTAAATGTTTACTTTTTTTCTTTCGCTCAATTTTAGTGCTCTGGTTAAGGCAACTAGTTCTGCCCTCTGGGCAGATGTATTCGGTGGTAATGCTTTTGCTTTCACTACTGTACTGATTGTTGTTACCGCATATCTAGCGTATCTGGTTCTATTTTTCACGAAGCTGCTTTCATCTGTGAATAACTGTTACTCTGGTTGCTCCAGCGGGACATCTTTTAGGTCTTTTCTCGCTGAGTAGGTGTATTTTATTACTTTTACACAATCATGTTTTAGTGGGCCTTCTTTGATTGTGATACCTAGGAACAAGGCTGGATTTAAGAGGTTAGTCGTCTTTAGTGTGACATCATCTTGCTCGGTCAGGATTACTTGGAATTTTATCATCTTACTTGGAGATAGCCAATGGCTTCCTTTTTGCTCTAAAACAGTGGTTACTATGTGTGGCACATAGACATCTATGTGTCTTCCTATCGTGAGCTTCCTGGCTTTTTGTATCAATATTACAGTGGCTGCAACTGCCCGCAGACATGCAGGCTATCCGGCACTTACGTTGTTAAGCTGTTTGGAGAAATAGCTTACCGGCCTCTTCCAGCTCCCCATACATTGGGTCAGGACTCTCAGTGCCAGGCGCAGCCTTTCGTGCACAAACAGCTGAAAGTCCTTAGACAGATTAGGTAATCTTAGTGCCGGGGCAGTAGTCAATGCTTTTTTCAATTTTAGGAAGGCTTTTTTCTGTGTCTTGCCCCAGCTGAACGGCTGCGTCTTCTGAGCTTCATACAGGGGTTTGGCAATTAGCCCATAGTTCATGATCTACAGGCGGCACCATCTTGCTATCTCAAGGAAGACTCGTAGCTCGTGGAGATTTTGGGGCTCTGGAATAGCACAAATAGCTTGGATACGGTTAGTACCTAATTTTTTCTGGTTTTGTGAGATTTCACATCTCAGGTAAATTACAGTCTGTCGGGCAATTTGTGCTTTTTTTTTAGACACTTTGTATCCTCCCATGCCTAGTGAATTTAAAATCTCAATTGTTACTTTTATGCAGGTTGCTTTTTCTTCTGTTGCTATCAATATATCATCAACATATTGCAGCAAAAGGTATTGGTCTCTTGGTACTTGCCCTTCTTTGGTTCAGATCTCCAGCTCTTTTGCTAGTTGGTTTTTAAATAAGGTGGGGGAGTTCTTGTACCCCATGGGAAGCCGAGTCTATGTGAGCTGGGTCTTTCTTTCGTTTTCTGGATTTTCCTATTTAAAGGCAAACAGCTTCTTACTTTCTTTGTCAAGGGGTATGCAGAAAAAGGCATCTTTTAGATTAATTACGGTAAACTACTTATATATTTCCTTTACGGATGTTAACAATGTGTAGGGGTTGGCAACTACTGGATAAATGTTTTTGGTTATTTTATTTATTGCTCTTAGATCCTGTACTAACCTATAATCCCTATTGGGTTTTTTTACCGGGAATATTGGTGTATTATATTCTGATTTGCATGCTTTTAGAATTCGATATTTTAGGAATTTATTAATAGTCTTTGCTATTCTCTGCCGTGCTTTTGGTTTTATAGGATATTGTTTGACTTGCACGGTTTTTGCTTTTTCTTTTAACTTTACATGTACTGGCTGTGCTAACTTAGATTTTCCAGGTATATCTGTTTTCTATACTGAGGGAATTATGGCATCTTCTACTTCTTTAGGAATTGTAGGGACCGGTTTTTTCTTTTATCATTAAGATTTTTCTTGTCTTTGACTCTGGTATTTTCATTAACAGTTTTCCATTCTTAAAAGTTATTACTGCATTAAGCTTTGCCAATAGATCTCGACCTAGGAGTGGAATGGGGCATTCAGGCACGTACAAGAATTCATGAGTTAACACTTTGTTCTCAAAACACAAGTCTGAGGGTTGCAGGAATGGCCGATTTTTTTCCTTCCTTGTGGCTGCAACTATTGTGGTGGATTTGTTCTCGATCTGCCCTTCTAGATCATTTAAAACTGAATGAGTGGCTCTTGTATCAATTAAGAATTTCACAGCTTTATCTCTTAACTGTAAAGTTACCAGAGGTTCTTGGGGCATATGTTAAGGGGGGGCGAGGGAAGCAAGACCCCAACTCAATATGAGTGATAAGCAAGCTTCTACTTTATTAGTCTCGGATAGCTCTTTTATACTAAGTACAGCGAGGCTATTTTTAGCCGGTTTCTCTTTTCTCATAACACAGCAGTCCTTGTTCCCTCTGGCTACAGGCCAGGGACTTTCTGCACACTCTCAAGGTCGAACCATTCTCCCACAGGCATAGATTTTTCTTTCTCAGCATATAACACCATTACTTTAGCAACCTCTTCTTGCTGGAACTGATTGCTTTGGTCAAACTGGTTTGGGCATTCTTGTTTCTAATGCCCGGGGAGATAACAATATGCGCACTCATTGAAGGCTAATGGCCTTCCGTGGCCCTTTCCAAACCTGCCCCTCCCCGTACCTCTGCCTCGGCTGCCTCTAGTACCTCCCTTTGAACTCCTTTGTAATACTGCCAAGAGCTGCCCTTGTTTTTTGTTAATCTCTTTTTCTTTATTATTATAAACTTTCTAAGCCACTTCAAGTAGCTTATCTAGATTTCTTAACTTTCACCCTTCTAGTTTTTGTAACTTTTTCTTAATATCATCCTGTGATTGACTAAGAAAGATAAGAGCAAGCTGAACTTTGGCTTGTTCTGTGTCTATTTGGAGGTCAGTGTATTTCTTGGCCGCTTTTTTGAGTCTCTCTAAAAATGCAGTAGGAGACTTTTTTTCTTGTCTTATTTTATACAATTTTGCCTAATTCATAGTTTTAGGTATAGCATTTTGAACTCTTATTTGAACTCACTCTTGATATTTCTTTAGCCTCATCATGTCTACTCCACTTGGGTCGTTAGGGTTCCACAATGGATCCTCAGTGGGAAAATTATAATCTAGAGTTCTTGTCACTAGTCCTTGATGAATATCTTTCCTTGCTCGTTCCCTAGCTGCCCTAAGTACCATCTCCTTCTTAGTAGAGTCCATTAAAGTATCTAATATCACTTGGATGTCATCCCAGTCTGGATTTTGAGTCTTCATAATCATTTTCACCACTCTGGCTACTTTATCAGGATTTTTTTCTATAGGTCTCAGCTGACTGCTTCCATATTACTAAATCTCCCGGGGAAAAGGGAACCTTTACAAAAACTGGTCCGTCCACTCTCACACCTTGTCTCAAAGGGGCAATTACGGTTCTCTTTTGTTTGCCCGTTCTTAACAAACCCTTTCCTGTCTTAGGCCAAGTCGGGGCCGATTTGGATCATGTGCGGTGGGATATTGGTTTATCTTCATCACTTTCACTGCTATCTACTCTTTCTGCACCCCCTCCCCCATGTCTCTGTATCACAACTAAACCTTGGTTATTCTTGAGCGAAGGCAGCAAAAGGGGGTCACGAGCAGGCGAAGGGGGAGTAGGTGGAAGGGGAGGATATCCCTGGGGAGGCGTAGGTGGGAAAGGGGGGGTGTCTTTGGGCAGGTGTAGGTGGGGGGGAGGGTATCTTTGAGCAGGAGGGGTAAGTGGATTAGTTTTAGTAGGAGGAGTAAGTGGATCATGTGAAATAAGGCCAGATGAAGTAGGGTTAGATTCCCTTGATGCTGTGGGGGCTATCAGTAAGTCACCCTCTATATCATCTTTCCGATATAGACTCTCATTCAATGCCAGGTGTTCTAAACAACGTTTCTCTTGGACACAGGCCACACTCTCATTGTTGTTAGGTACCGTAATAACCATTAAACCACCCTCAGTCAGCCACTCTGGTTTCTCTTGTAAATAGAAAAATAAATCAACATACGGAACTTCATCCAATTTTCCCTCGTGCTTACAAAACGACAATAAGTAAGAAATCAAGTCAGATTGCAAAGACCCGTTTTCAGGCCACCGTTTCCCGTTCTGCAAAACATATTTCGGCCACTGAGTGTTACAGTAATCGATCAGCTTATCCTGGCGTAATCCTTGGTCAAAATTACCGTGTTTCCAATGTGCTAATAAGCACCCCAAAGGAGAAGTATGTGGTATGGGGGCATTGCCACCCAAAATCCCTTTAAGCTTCTCCATGTTACCGCTACCAACGTCTCCACTGCTGACCCTGCAATGCTTTCGCAATTGACTTACGGGCGGCGCCTAGGCATTTACCAGGAATTCCTTATCCTAACCAAGCGCAGCTTTCGCTATGTCTTATTGGCAGGCAACCAGACCAGAAGTAAAAGCACCTTACCTCTCCAGGGGACGTTGTGAGCGGCGGAGGGTCGCGGCGCCGATGGGCTCCCCGAGAATCCCTTGGTGCCGGCCAAAGCGTGATCAGGTCGCGGGGTCCTCAGCAGCGCTCACAGGGTCCCATCTGGGTCGCCAAACTGTTAGCGTAGAAACACATAATCACGGTATGATTATATGCAGGTGCTTTTATTGAAGAGCTCTGGGAATCAGGGGTACAGACCCAAATCTGACTCCAACATGGATTCGAGATGGATACATTTTTATACCCTTTCCTTACATAACTGTTGTATAATCATATGTTAATCATTATCTTAATATTGTTCTATTGTGTATATTGATTTCACCCAAGCATGAGTTTTAAGCCCCCTTCCCACAACATTTCTCATGATTGTTGTTCCTTTCTCATGATTCTTGTTGCAATTAGACAATTATTTTTAATTATATTTAATTACTAGCCAATCATCGCATTTAACTTTATCATCTACCATACGCAGGTACAGATTCACATGATTTTAGCAAAGACAATGCTCATTCCCGTTCCCAAGGCCTACTTTAGCTACCACGATTTTAAAAACATTTTAACCCTATGCTATCACCTAGGCCTGTTTGCCTATCCACAACTTGCTCCAGTCTTGTCCCTGATATGCAACTTTTACTGGGCAGGGGCACGAATTTCTATTTTGCTGTGCTCGGTGATAATGATTTATAAGAAGTTAACAGAGGTACAGGCAGTTCTTCAAAGTATGTATGGTATGTGGTTTCTCCATCCTAATCCCAGTCCTAGTTTCAGTAGCTTGTTTTGGGAGTTTATTGGTAATTGCACCCAGTTTGTTAAAAGAGGAGGAGACGGGGTTTCCCAGCCTTTCATCTCCCTCCCCTTTAAATTTGATACCTTATCTTTTGAGAATGTTCGGCTTCCCCTGGATGTTAAAGAGACCACCCTCCTGGTATTTAATCTAGTAATCTTCCTCTATGTAGTTTGCAGCTTGTCTAGAATGAGGGCTCAAATTTCCAGGTGACTGATGAGATACCTGACCCAGATGTGGAAAATCCTGAGTGGTGTGGGGAATGGGAGGATATGGGCCAAACCCTGAAGAAATTCTCTGACCCAATAGCTTGGCATTTTCCCCCTAAACAAATTCAGAACCCAGCTGAGGTGGGGAAATATCTGAAAAAACAAATACAATGACAATTCTAATGAGAAACAGCTCATTGCAATATGCTGGGCCTTGGCATATGCCTATCGCACACTGCTAGGTACTGTAGAGCAGCAGATAGAGGGGCAGAAAGATAAATCAGTAGACACCCCAGTCACTCAGGCTGCAGCCAATCCAGATGGAGAGCCTAAGCCATTGACAGTTGCTCCTGTCACGAGGAAAAAGCACACAACCAAAGCTGATCGCCCAGTGAAAGATGATGATGATGCAGGTGAAGGAACCTCAAAGCCACCAACTGACTCAGGCACAAAAAACGATTACTGAGTCCATGTCCATAAAAGACCTTCATAGCCTAAGAAAGGACTATGCCTGACGGTCTGATGAATCCATAATAAGTTGGATGGTCCATATTTGGGATGCTGCAGGTGATGATGTAATGGTAGACGGTGCTGAAGCGAAGCACTTGGGATCCCTATCACGTGATCCAGCTATTGACCAAGAGATAATAAGGAGAGCTGACTCTGCCAGTCTCTGGAGATGGGTCTTAAATGGTGCAAGGGATAGATATCTGTGCAGAGATGATCTCTATATGCAGCATACCCAGTGGAAGATCATAGAACAAGGGATCCAGCACCTGAGAGATCTAGGGGTGGTAGAGATTGCCTACACAGATAACCCAGGATTGAGGAGTCCAGACCGGGTCAAAGTTAACCCAGTGATGTGGCGAAAACTCATACGACTTGGGCCACAAGAATATGCTTCTGCTTTAGCAATGATGAAACCAGATTACGGTGCGAATGAGACCGTGCAAGATATGGCAACAAAGCTACAAGCATATGCAGATGCCGTGCATGGCCCAACACATGCAAGAATCTCAGCTGAGGAAACACGTGTGCAGAAATTGGAAGATAAGATGAAGAAGAATTTCCAGAAACTCAAGAAGGAACTCAAAAAGAAGATTAAAGAAGGCCTTCTCCAAATCTCGGCAGTACAGATTAAAGATTCTACTACCAAATGCCGACATCCGCCAGAGAGAGAGAGAAGGTACATCCCACGAAGTGAGCTGTGGTATTTCCTGTATGATAGAGGGAAAAACATGAAGAGGTGGGAAAGACAACCCACTTCTGCTCTGGCAGCACGAGTGTGTGAATTGAAGGAGTGCAAGTCTCAGAAAGAAAGTTACACCAAAAAGGAAGTAGCTCCAGTTGCCCGTAGCCAAACTGCCAAAAATGATGGAAGAAACGATGACATATCCGATCCCCTTGAAGGAACCTCTAAGATGTATGCCCAGGGAAAGAAGGATAACCAGGACTAGAGGGGCCCTGCCTCTAGCCAGGTAGAGGCCAGGGAAAAGCGTGTTTTTTGGACTGTGCGGATTCGTTGGCCTGGTACATCAGAACCACAAAAATATGATGCTTTGGTTGACCTGGTGCGCAGTGTACAATAATCCCATCGCAACATGTAGGGGAAGAATCCGTTTCTATTGCTGGTGTGACAAGTGGATCACAAAATTTAACCCTGGTAGAAGCTGAGGTGAGCCTGACTGAAAATGAGTAGAAGAAACATTTCATTGTAACTGGCCCAGAGGCCCCGTGCATTTTGGGCATGGACTTCCTCCAAAGCGGGTATTTCAAAGACCCAAAGGGACTCAAGTGGGCTTTTGGAATAGCTGCTGTGGAGACAGAGGGCACTAAGCAATTGAACACCTTGCCTGGACTATCAGAAAACCCATCTGCAGTAGGCCTTCTGAAGAAAGAAGAACAAAAAGTACCAATTGCCACCTCGACACTGCATCGCTGACAGTACCGGACAACTCGAAATGCTATAATTCCCATCCACAAGATAATCCGTGAGTTGAAGAGCCAAGGGGTGATCAGCAAAACCCACTCACTCTTCAACAGTCCCATCTGGCTTGTGCGCAAATCTGAAGGAAAATGAAGATTGGCTGTAGAATATCGTGCCTTGAATGAAGTAACTCCACCGCTAAGCGCTGCTGTGCCGGACATGTTGGAGCTCCAGTACGAGCTGGAGTCCAAAGCAGCTAAGTGGTACGCCACTATTGACATTGCCAATGCATTTTTCTCCATTCCTCTGGCCCTGGAATGCAGGCCTCAGTTTGCCTTCACCATGAAGGGTGTGCAGTACACCTGGAATCTATTGCCCCAGGGGTGGAAGCACAGTCCTACCATCTGCCATGGACTGATCCAAAATGCACTGGAAAAGAGTAAGGCACCAGAACATCTGCAGTACGTTGATGACATCATTGTGTGGGGGAACACTGCCACAGAAGTGTTTGAGAAAGGAAAAAAGATCATCCAGATTCTTCTGGAAGCCAGTTTTGCCATCAAAAAAAGCAAAGTCAAGGAACCTGCTCAAGAGATCCAGTTCCTGGGAGTGAAATGGCAAGATGGACGGCGTCAGATTCCCACTGAGGTCATCAATAAGATCACAGCAATGTCTCCACCAACCAACAAGAAGGAAACGCAAGCTTTCCTAGGTGTCATAGGCTTTTGGAGAATGCATATTCCTGAATATAGCCAGATTGTGAGTCCTCTCTACGTGGTTACCCGCAAGAAGAACAATTTCCATTGGGGCCCTGAACAGCAACAAGACTTTGCTCAGATCAAGCAGGAGATCGCCCATGCAGTAGCCCTTGGCCCAGTCAGGACAAGACCAGAAGTGAAGAACGTGCTCTACTCTGCAGCCGGGAGCCATGGTCTGTCCTGGAGCCTTTGGCAGAAGGTGGCTGGTAAGACTCGAGGTCAACCACTAAGATTCTAGAGTCGAAGCTACAGAGGGTCTGAAGCCAACTACACTCCAACAGAGAAGGAAATCTTGGCAGCCTATAAAGGAATCCAAGCTGCCTCAAAGGTAATCGGCACTGAAGCACAGCTCCTCCTGGCACCCTGACTACCGGTGCTGGGGTGGATGTTCAAAGCAAAGGTTCCCTCTCCCCACCATGCCACCGATGCCACATGGAGCAAATAGATTGCTCTCATCACACAGTGCGCCTGTATTGGAAAACTGAATCACTCTGAGATTTTGAAAATAATCACAAATTAGCCCAAAAGTGAAAACTTTAGTCTCAGTGACAAGAAAGAACAAGTTACACGTGCTGAAGAAGCTCCACTGTACAACCCACTGCCAGCAGAAGACACATGCTATGCTCTTTTCACCAATGGTTCTTGTCGCATTGTAGGGATGAAACGAAAGTGGAAAGCAGCTGTATGGAGTCCCACACGACGGGTTGCAGAACCTACTGAAGGAGAAAGTGGATTGAGCCAACTTGCCGAACTCAAAGCCGTTCAGCTGGCCCTAAACATTGCTAAAAAAAAAAAGCGGCCAAAGCTCTACCTCTACACTAATTCATAGATGGTAGCCAATGCTCTGTGGGGATGGCTAGAAAAGTGGGAAAAGGCTAATTGGCAGCGTAAGAGAAAACCAATCTGGGCTGCTGAAGAGTGAAAAAACATCGCTGCCCGAATAAGAAAGCTACTTGTGAAAGTCTGCCATGTAAATGCTCATGTCCCCAAGAGTAAAGCTTATAAAGAACACCGAAACAACGAACAGGTAGATCAGGCTGCAAAGATAGAAGTGTCACAGATAAACTTAGATCCGAAACACGAGGGAGAGTTGTTCCTAGCTCATTGGGCCCATAATGCCTCAAGTCATCAAGGTAAAGATGCTACCTATAAGTGGGCACGAGACCGAGGGGTGGATCTAACCATGGACAGTATCTCCCAAGTTATCCATGATTGTGAGACATGTGCTGCAATCAAGCAGGCCAAGCGAGTGAAACCCCTATGGTATGGTGGGCGGTGGTCCAAATGCAAGTATGGAGAGGCCTGGCAGATTGATTACATCACACTGCCTCAAACACACCAAGGCAAGCGCTATGTGCTCACAATGGTAGAAGCCACTACAGGATAGTTAAAGACCTACCCTGTGCCTCATGCTACAGCCCGTAACACCATCCTGGGTCTTAAAAAGCAAGTCCTTTGAAGACATGGTTTCAAAAATAGTCTTATAAACACCTGAGCTAGAGAACATGGCATTAAGTGGGTGTACCATATCCCTTACCATGCACCAGCGGCAGGCAAAGTAGAACGGTGCAATGAATTGTTGAAAATCACCTTGAAGGCACTGGGTGGGAGAACTTTCAAAAATTGGGAACAGCATCTAGCAAAGGCCACCTAGTTAGTTAACACACAGGGTTCCACCAATAAAGCTGGTCCAGCCCAATCTAAACCCCTGCATACAGTAGACAGAGACAAAGTCCCAGTAGTGCATGTCAGAAGTCTGTTAGGAAAGACTGTTTGGGTTAATTCTCATTCTCCTGAGTCACCCAGGGTGGGGCTTCCTCGGGAGAGCAATGAGGCGATTTAAAACGGCCCTAGGGAGCGTGGCGACCCGGAGCGGGCAAACAGGGGCGTGTCACATCTCTGAGGGCGTGGCACGGCAGTTTGCACAGCAGTTCGCACAGGCAGGAGAAGCAGGCAGGGCTGCAGGTTTACTGCTAGTGGGGTTTTTAGTTTGTTAATTGTTGTGTTTTGGTGGTTGGTTGGTATTGGGTTTTGGTTTTTTATTAGTAATGTTTTTTACACGATCAAAAACTGTCGTTACTACAAGTGTATGTAGCCAAATAGAACCCTTCAAAAAGGATGCGTCTGTCCAGACCCATTCCTGTGCAGAGTGTTTGAGCTTATCAGCGGTACCAGGGGGCGTTGCAGAAGAAGCATGCTTGCTGTGCGACCAGGTGAATGACCTGCTTTCACTGGTGGCTGAGCTTAGGGAGGAAGTAGAAAGACTAAGGAGTATTAGGGAAAGGGAAATAGACTGGTGGAGCTCTACCCTTCCATCCTTGAGGGAGGCTCACCAGGAGTCAGAGGTCTCCTATGCCTCCCACTGTCAGGCAATAGGAGGACACCTGGTGGATGAAGGGGAGTGGAAATGGGTCCCCACTCGAGGAGGTAATAGAAATTCCTCCCTACCCCCATCACCTACCCAGGTGCCACTTCAGAATAGGTATGAGGCCCTGGATCTAGAAGAAGATCAGCTAGAGGACATAGAGGAGAATGATCTGTCCAGTGAGCCTCCCAGTTATGCTTTACCTGTCAGACGGATCACCACCTCTAACATTAAAAAGAAAAGAAGGGTAGTGGTAGTGGGTGACTCCCTTCTGAGGGGAACAGAGGGCCCCATATGTCGACCGGACCCATCCCACAGGGAGATCTGCTGCCTCCCTGGGGCCTGGATACGGGATATCACCGAGAGACTACCTGGGCTGATTCGGCCCTCTGATTATTACCCACTGCTGATACTCCAGGCTGGCAATGATGAGATTGAAAGGAGGAGCATCAAGGCAATTAAAAGGGACTTTAGGGCACTGGGTCAAGTGGTTGATAGGGCAGGAGCTCAGGCAGTGTTCTGCTCAGTCCTCTTGGTGGCAGAGAAAAATGACGAAGGGAATAGGAGAGCCCACATTATCAACAAGTGGCTCAAGGGATGGTGTCATCAGCAGAATTTTGGGTTCTTTGATCATGGGGAAACTTTTTCGGCACCTGGTCTGCTGGAACCAGATGGGCTCCATCTCTCTGTTAAGGGCAGAAGGTTTTTAGCTCATGAACTGGCTGAACTCATTGAAAGGGCTTTAAACTAGGTTCGAAGGGGGAAGGGGATATAGCTGGGCTCTCTGGAAACAGGCCCAAGGATGGTAAGCCTGAGTTAGGGGTGAAATCAGTAGCCCAGCTGAAGTGCATGTATACAAATGCACACAGCATGGGTAACAAACAAGAAGAGCTGGAAGCCATGGTACAACAGCAAAGCTATGATGCAGTTGCCATCACGGAAACATGGTGGGATGACTCGCAAGACTGGAGCACTGCACTGGATGGCTACAAGCTCTTCAGAAGAGACAGGAAAGGGAGAAGAGGTGGAGGGGTGGCCCTTTACATTAGGGAGGCTTTTGATGTCATGGACATTGAAATTAATGACGATGAGGTTGAATGCCTATGGGTAAGGATTAAGGGGAAGGCCAACAAGGCTGACATCCTACTGGGAGTCTGTTATAGACCACCCAACCAGGATGAAGAGGTGCACAACTTATTCTATAAGCAGCTAGAGAATGTTTCAGGGTCACCAGCCCTTGTTCTTGTAGGTGACTTTAACCTACCAGACATCTGCTGGGAACTTAATACAGCGGAAAAGAGGCAGTCCAGGAAGTTCTTGGAGTGCGTGGAGGACAATTTTCTGTTGCAGCTGGTGAGTGAGCCCACCAGGGGAGGGACTACACTAGACTTGTTGTTTACAGAGACGGGTTGGTGGGAGATGTAGCAGTTGGAGGACGATTGGGGCATAGTGACCATGAAATTATAGAGTTCTCAATATTTGGTGAAATGAGGGTGAACATCAATAAGACTTTTACATTGGACTTCCGGAGGGCAGACTTTAACCTATTTAGGAGACTTATTCGGAGAGTTCCTTGGGAAGCAGCCCTTAAAAACAAAGGAGTCCAGGAAAGGTGGGCATACTTCCAAACAGAGATCTTGAGAGCACAGGAACAGACTGTTCCTGTGCAACGAAAGATGAGTTGACAAGGCAAACGTCCATCCTGTATGGACAATGAGGTTTTGAAGGAACTTAGGAATAAAAAGAGGATGTATCATCTTTGGAAGGAGGGTCAGGTCTCTCAAGTAGTATTTAAGGAGGTTGCTAGGGCATGTAGGAAAAAAATTAGAGAGGCCAAAGCTCTCTTAATTTGGCAACCCTTGTAAAGGATAATAAAAAATGTTTTTACAAATATATTAATGACAAAAGGAAGGGTAAGACCAACCTTTGTTGTCTACTGGATGCGAAAGGGAATTTAGTAACTGCAGATGAGGAGAAGGCAGAAGTGCTTAATGACTTCTTTGCCTCAGTCTTTATTGGAAAGATGGATGGTCCTCAGGACAACTGTCCTCCTAGGTTGGTAAATAGTGTCAGGAAGTAGAATGGTCCCCCTGTTATCCAGGAGGAGGCAGTCAGAGAACTGCTGAGCCACTTGGATATTCATAAATCTATGGGACCAGATAGGATCCATCCCAGGGTGATGAGGGAGCTGGCAGATGAGCTTGCAAAGCCACTCTCCATCATTTACCAATAGTCCTGGCTCACTGGTGAGGTTCCAGATGACTGGAAGCTGGCTAATGTGACACCCATTTATAAAAAGGGTAAGAAGGAGAATCCTGGTAATTACAGGCCAGTTAGCCTGACCTCAGTACCAGGTAAGGTTATGGAACAGTTTATAATGAGTGCCATCACACAGCACCTGCAGGATGGCCAGGGGATCAGATCCAGCCAGCATGGGTTTAGGAGGGGTAGGTCATGTTTGACCAACCTGGTCTCCTTTTATGACCAGGTGACCCGCCTGGTGGATGCGGGAAAGGCTGTGGATGTTGTCTATTTGGACTTGAGCAAGGCCTTTGACACTGTCTCCCACAGCATACTCCTGGAAAAGCTGGCAACCCACCGCTTGGACAGGAGCACTCTTCGCTGGGTTAAGAACTGGCTGGATGGCCGGGCCCAGAGAGTGGTGGTGAACAGTGCTGCATCCAGCTGGCAACCAGTCACTAGTGGTGTTCCTCAGGGGTCTGTGCTGGGACCAGTTCTGTTTAATATTTTTATTGATGACATGGATGAGCGCATTGAGTCTTTCATTAGTAAATTTGCAGACGACACTAAGCTGGGAGCATGTGTCGATCTGTTGGAAGGTAGGAGGGCTCTGCAAAAAGACCTGGAATGGTTGGATGGATGGGCAGAGTCCAATAAGATGAAGTTCAATAAGTCCAAGTGCCAAGTCCTGCATTTTGGCCACAATAACCCCCTGCAACGCTATAAGCTGGGGACAGAGTGGCTGGACAGTGCCCAGGCAGAAAGGGACCTGGGGGTACTGGTTGACAGCCGACTCAACATGAGCCAGCAGTGTTCCTTGGTGGCCAAAAAGGCCAACGGCATCCTGACCTGTATTAGGAATAGTGTGACCAGCAGGACCAGGGAAATAATTCTTCCCCTATGCTCGGCACTGGTGAGGTTGCACCTTGAGTACTGTGTCCAGTTCTGGGCCCCTCAGTTCAGGAAGGATGTTGAGACACTTGAATGCGTCCAGAGGAGGGCAACAAGGCTGGTGAAGGGCTTGGAACACAAGCCTTATGAGGAACGTCTGAGGGAACTGGGGTTGTTTAGCCTGGGGAAAAGGAGACTCAGAGGTGACCTTATCACTCTCTACAACTTCCTGAAAGGTGGTTGTAGTCAGGCGGGGGTTGGTCTCTTCTCCCAGGCAACCACTGACAGAACGAGAGGACACAGTCAAGCTGCGCATGGGGAAGTTTAGGTTAGACATCAGGAAAAAATTCTTCACGGAAAGAGTGATTGGGCACCGGAATTGTCTGCCCAGGGAGGTGGTGGAATCACCATCCCTGGACGTGTTTAAAAAGAGATTGGATGTGGCGCTCGGTGCCATGGCTTAGTTTAGTTGAGGTGTTGGGGCATGAGTTCGACTCGATCTTGAAGGTCTCTTCCAACCTGGTGATTCTGTGATTCTGTGATTCTGCCTCAAGTACAGACAAACCCATCTGTGGGGTTGTCTTTGCTCAGAGACCTGGTTGCACATGGTGGGTAATGCAGAGAGATGGAATAACATGTTGTGAGTCAAGATTATGAAGAGTTAAACTTTAGCTAGGAGTTTGAAGCAATTTGTACTGATTAAACCAAACGATAAGTTGGCTAAATATAGTGCTATTCACTATTATGTACCTGTCTGAAACTTTGCTTATAGTAAATGAACTGTCATAAGGACAAAAGAAGCTGATAGAATTATAGCTAGCACCTAGATTGCATGATCAAATACAGGCAGGAGGTATGGA
This sequence comes from Lycocorax pyrrhopterus obiensis, assembly GCA_014706295.1. NCBI lineage: Eukaryota > Metazoa > Chordata > Aves > Passeriformes > Paradisaeidae > Lycocorax > Lycocorax pyrrhopterus. Next base: position 5,788,579 of record JACSVZ010000030.1, on the reverse strand, counting down.
CCGTCTCCAGAAGGCTTGCCGAGGCTTGCCCGCAATAGAAGGTAAAAAGTTCATGGTGATGAAGACATTCCTGACTTCATCTTTCAAGACCACTGACTCATATCAAGACCACCAACCCAAATCGAAAAAGGAATTGCGCACGTGCAAAGGACTAATAACCTCATCTTAATAAGAAGCGGGGAATGGGAGGCACTAGAAATATGTATATGATTAATATGTAACACTTTGTGAAATAAATAGAGGGCAAATAACCATGTAAGGTGCTGGCACATCTCTAGGAGGCGACTCCCATGCCGCCCGCCGGTGTAATAAACATACCACTTTCTAACTTTAATGAGTTAGAGAGTTTTTTGTCCATGAATATCGTGATTTTAACGATTCAGTTGTGTACCACAGAAAGATCTGATTGTTGGGTAAAAACCATCTGTAATGTAAAATGCCTGTATACCACTGCTTACTAAGTGTCACTGTCACTGTTTGTACATAGCTGTATATATGTGTGTGTATTAATGTGTGTGTGTAAAGTTAAAATATCTTAGTTTGGGCATCGAGCCGATGATATGGGATAAAGGGTAGAATGTCTTGGGTTGACCGTATGATGTCGTATCCCCTATCGCTGCTGTATTCCCAAAAATTAACTTTGTGCCTTTCTGTGCCTTTAAACTGAGCCTGAGAGGGGAGAGAGGAAAAAAAACAACCCAACGAACTTTTCAAAGCAATTGTTCAAGAAAACAGATACACTCCTCTGCTTCTGCTCTGGCAGCAAGGGAGAAGAAAACACCCTTCGTGCTTTTCAGGGAGTTTTCGGCTCCTTTTCTCCGGAGAGAAAGACGGAGAGTTGAACTTTGTTTTCTTGGGACTTTGGTTTTTCCCTTCTTCTCTTCTGGACTGTTTCAACTACATCAGAACACATCGGGAGAATTTTCCACCGAAGTCCCGGAGGTGGGCCCACACTGACCCAGCTCCGAGGAGGAGAGAAACCACACCTACAGAAGGACTCTAAAAATCTTCCCAGGTTTCTCTCCACAGCGAGAGTTTTATTATTTAGCATTATTATCCTTTTCCTGTGTGTTGTTAAATAAATAGTTTTATCTCTTTCACTTTCCTTCGAGGAAAATTTCTTTTTTCCCGAACCTGGTGGGGGAGGGGTGGTTGTAACCTGCCTTCTATCAGAAGATATTTTCCTCCAAATTTAGCCAAACCAGCACAACAAATTAGCATAATTGGCAAAAATCTCCAATTAGATACATAAGAGGTAATGCAATTTCCCCCTGTTCGGCCCTCTCTGAATCCTGCCCCCCCCCCACTTGGATGGGAACTAAACTTTGTTTATAAAAATATGTCTCGAAGAGCTGGTCTCACCCTTGGTTCCTAGGGAGAACCAATATAGGATAGGGGCATTGGAATGTGTTTTGTCTTTCTGTCTATCAGGGCAGGGAAAATACTGGGAAAACTAGCTAGAATACATTAATAGGCTGCAGAGCTACAAATATATACGTGTTAAGAATACAGAGAATATATAAAAGGAAAAAGGCAAAAGGCAAAAATCATTCGGCATCAGTAGGAGTGTGTGCGGCTGGCACCTGGGCCCCCTTCAGATATGGTATGGAGAGGGCCAAGATCACTTAAGTCTGTGCAATTGTGTCTTATTCGTAGAGGAGGATGAACATGACCCCTGTTACAGAGTCCAGCAAACCTCCCTGGGGACTCACAAGCTGGGCCACCTGAAATACAACCTTGGTGTGGAAAATTACTGAAAGACAAATCTCAGTGAGGAGTGCCTGTGTTGGCAGTAGTTCAACAGAAACAGACTGCACACCTTAGGAGCAGGAACACTGAGGGAGCTTTGTGTACTGTCCTGAGAGAGGCATGAAACAAAGGATGGAGTGGCACAGAGGTGTTGCAGTCATGCTCTGTTTAAAACAATGCAGCTAATGGGTTTTGAGCCAAAGGAATGACTCAAATGGTGACCAAAAGCTGAACTTTGCTTCATTAACTCGAAGATACACATTACTTTTCACACCCCTGCATATGCTAATGAAATAAAACCTGTACATGCTTTACATGTATGACTAAAGTCACTCAAACTCCACCTGATCATGAAATAACATCAACTGAAACTTTATTTTTTCTTCACCCTCAAATAAAACAATATAAATATAACTTAAGAGGGGAGGGAGGTCAAAGGAGACTCCACCTTTGTATCCTGGGACAGCCAATGGGCTGTACCCATTTCCTCCCTGTACTAGTTTGAAAACAAACCAGTGGGAGGCACCAAGTCAGAATAACAATTTAATAGGGAAATTAAGAAAAAAAGAAAATAAAGGCAGAAAACACTGGTTTAAACTGACAGAGTCAGGATACAACCTGCCATCCTGTTAGTCAGGGTGGCGGTAGCAGTACCATAAAATGATGGCTGCAGTCCTCCTGAAGTGGTGGATGTGGTTCTGTTGAAGCAGTGGTCCTGTAGAAGGGTCTGCTCTTCCTCAGAAAGGTCCAGTGGTGGCTATGTAGCTCCTGTCCTCTGGGAATCCAGTGGAAAGGGTGTCTGTGGTGTTCGGACTCTCAGATTATATCCAGGTAGGAATGCTTGGTTCCTCCCTCTGGGTGGAGCATCTCACAATGGGATGATGAGTCATGCGGCAGGGCATTGATGGCCCATTAATCAGAAGATAGTCCAGAGGGAGGAGGCAAGGAAACACTGCCCCACCTGGTTTCAACAGCTCATGAGGATGGTAATAGAATACACTGCAACCCAGGACACTCCCCCATAGGCACACCTATCGGGTAAGCTTTATTCCATGGTAATGCTATTGCTTATGATTTCTGATATCAGTGTATTTATCAAGGACAATTACTGAATCTTATTCTGTCAAAATAATCAAAAATCTCACTATTTGTGAATCTGGAATCGTATTAAATGTACCAAGACTTATAGCACAAGCCATGCTATTTGTGCATGTGGGATCGTGAATGTGACCAAACTTACAGTGTAACCACGCTGTTTGTGCATCTGGCACGTTACCAGACTTATAGTGCTGAATTGGTTGCTCTAAAATATTATCGGTGAAGGTCTCCCAGGGACTCAAACTCAGACAGACAGATAATATACTGACTAAAAAGGGGAAGGCGTAGCCACCCCTGGGCCTGCTACAACTGCAGATAACCCAGAGAGCAAGGGGGTCACCCTTTCCTAAAATTTTATGTGACACTTCATTTGGGAGGTTGTGTCTGTAGAAAGATATATGTCTTAAAATCAACAGCCTGCATAATGCCATGAATGACTATGACCTGGAGAAAATTTTACAGATGGATTATTTATTCAATATACAAACCTGACGTCACACATGCAGGAATAAGAGAAAGCAGAGCGGCATTCTGGCAGACATAAGGGAAATCATGGCCCCTTGATTTGATAGAAACCTGTGAAAAACAAGGTTCACTCTCCTGTTAGAATTTAAAAGTTTAATAAAGGACAATAGGTGACAAAGACAATAAAGCAAAAGTCACAGTGCTGGGTGCTTTAGCACTCAGCCAAGAGCACACCTGTTATTGCGGAGACACTCTTTACATACCTGTCTGTCACTGCCCTGGGAGATGGGTCGGCCTCGGGGGGTGTCCGTCCCTGCGCCGGAGGCAGCAGTCACCTTCCTGCAGTGGCACTGAGAAATATCACTTACCGGCGGCTGCTTGGAACGGGCTGCACTGGCTCAGTATCAGCAGGCGTACCCAAAGCGAGGGGACCAGGTGGTCTCAGCCTCTCAGGAATTCCGGAGGCAAAAGAGGCAAGGGAGAGGACCAGTCCGTGAAAACCTTCTGAGTTTATTGTCCCGAAAGTGTGGACACTGAAAAGCCTTAGCAGAGAGATTTTCCGGCTTTCTGCAGCATTTTGTGAGAGTTCTGTCTTTCCCATGCAAGTAAGACAAAACGATGTTACAGTTTTGTAAACTTCTTGCAGGTGCGGATTGTTTTGGTAGAATTGTTATGGTTCTAACTGGAAAAACACTCAGAACTCTGTGTGTCTTAGAACTTGACCAATCCCCTTAGGGGGTGGATGGCAAAAACCAATTACCTTATGCCACTTAATACACTTTGCGAACTAACATATAAAAGTCTTCTGAGAATTCATTAAATCTCTTCCATTGATCCCTCAGCCTGGACTTCGTGTCGTTTCTCTACTCGTCCGTGGGGAAAACAGCGACATCTGGTGACCCCGGCAAGTACAACAACGCGAGCCTAGAAAAGTTACCGAAGCTTTTCTTCCCCCCCGCTCCCCCGGGGAGCGGGGACGGAACTTTAGTCCAGGCGCCAGGGTTTTATGCAAAACCTGACAAGATGGGTCAAACATCCTCGACAGACCACGTGGTACTTTCTGCCTGGAAAAGTGTTGTATCTGTTACTGGCAGTGACCTAACGGAGGAGGACCTAATCCGATTCTTTACTTGGGTAGTAGATCATGGCTTCCCAGCAGACTTAAACGCTGCATTTGCTCTTGAGACTTGGAAGTCCCTAAATGAAAAGATAGCTCAGGAGCTTGTGTATGGACAGGAGGAGGACGTAGCTCTTCTCCGTATTTGGCAGTCTTTATACGATCTACTGCGGAAAATTAAGACGCCCAGACAGAGCAGAGGGAGTTCGGAGATAGATTTACTGGGGCTTGAGTCTCTACCGAGCACACGATCTCAGGCTAGCCTGGGTGCCGGATCTCTACAGCCCTCTCCGCTGTCGTCTCCAGTGGTTTCTCGGACTGGGACGCCACAGGGGTCGGGGAAGAACACGGAGGCTGCACGGGGACCGGGTTTTTTGCCCCGCCACCCTGTGCCCCGCACTGCTGCGCATGAAGGTCCCCCGCCTGTGCAGCGCCCGCGCTCTGTCCCCCTTCAGGGGGCCCCCCCTCCTTCCACGTCACGTGCACACGAGCGGCCATACTCCACCGGAGTTATTGGACCCGTGCCCACCACAGCGCCACTGTTGCAAACAACCCCGACAACCGGGAGTTTGCCGGGAGCCGCTTCGCCCTTTTTTTCGCGGTTGCCGCTGCAGCCGCCGTTAACACCCGTATGGGCGCAGCCCCCCGTTCTGCCGGCGTACGGGCCAGCCGTGTCCGGGTACCCGCCGCAAGCGCATACTGCCGGGTACTTTCCTGCGCATGCGCAACCCTTCGGCTGCCATTCTGCGCATGTACCAACATCCGGGTACTGCGCGGCGCAGGCGCACACAGCGCCACTGCAGCGAAACACGGAAGTACAATCTCTCGCGACTCGCGTGGACGCGTTGGAAGGACTATTGCGGGAATTATTGTTGCGGCCGCCCACTCCGGTATCGCCCAAACAAGCGGCCCAGAACCCCTCGGCGGCGCCGACCAAGCCGGAGGAGCTGCCGGCAGCACCTGGTTCGTCCTCCCCGCCCGTATCGGAGCCGACCGAACCGCCCGCATTTTCTGATACACCCGATCCACGGCGGGAGCCCGGGGCAGCGCTCGGGCCCCTGACAGCCGTGGGGCAGAATCGCCCTTGGACGCTTCCAGCGTGTCAGGTGACCGTGCGCCCGAAACACCCGAAAAGCTTTTGGGAGGATGTTAAGCTGAGGGCTCTGGAAGAGGGGGACCGGGACTCGCGAGAGAACGTAGGAGTGCCTAAAAAGGTACTGCGCGATCAGGCGGTTGGTACAGAACCTCAGGATATTGCATCGGTAGATCAAAATAATAGTGGAATTCCGCAGGGAGACAATCAGTAGATAAGAATGATAGTGGAATTCCACAGACAGATGCTCAAGTTTATCCTGTTTTTAAAGCCGTCCCGAATACGGGGCAAGTTGATAAACATGGTGTAATATCATGGAAAGTGGTCCAGGACGTGCAGGACAAAGTACTGAAATATGGGCTTGGCTCTCCTGCAGTTGTGCAGGCTGTTAGAGCAATGAATGCTGACTTGCTTGCTCCCTTTGATATTCGGCATCTGGCTCGGGTGTTGTTTCCACCTGTGCTATATGACTTCTTTGAGGTCAACTGGAAACAGATGGCTGCCGACACTGCATTGCAGAATATGCAGTTGCCTCAAAATGATCCTTGTTCTGGAGTTGGGGCAGATGCTCTTATGGGGATCAATCAATTTTCTAATCCTGATTTTCAAGGTACTTGGCCTGTTCCGATCCTTGAACAGGCTCAAAAGGTCGGTATGGCAGCCATATATGCAGCTATACATCTAGCAACTCCTAAAAAGGGATATGCGACAATCATTCAGGGCCAAAGAGAGGATTTTCTTTCCTTTGTCCTAAAACTGGATCTGGCATTAGAAAAACAGGTAGCGGATGAGAACGCAAGGAAGGAGCTTTGCCGACAGTTAGCAAGGGACAATGCCAATGCCGACTGCAAAAAGATTATAGCAGCTTTACCTAGGAACCCTACGTTAGCAGACATGCTCAGTGCCTGCTCTCAGGTGGGGTCTGGGGACTATGGCTCTGCTCTGCCAGCAGTTCTGTGGCCTAGTCCAGGATAAGTTAATGCAGTGATAGCTGTATGAGGGCATTGCAACCTGGTATGCCCTCACCCACCTGATCCCAACAGAGTGGGAAATCTTGATCTGATTTGAAGGATTGTTTTCATGATTCCTTTGCATTCTCATGCTGAACCTAACTTTGCTTTTACTGTGCCTGCAGGAAATAATGTCGAACCTGTAAGGAGGTTCCCTTGATTAACCACAATACAGCTTTCCCTGCTTTAATATTTTAAAGGGGGACCCCGAGTTGAATTCACCTCGGAAATTGACTCCTGAAGCGCAACGAGCGCTGGAAGAGGTTCAACAGGATGTTTCTGCTTGTCAGGTTTATCAAGTGGATTCCTCCACTGATATTGCTTTGAATTTGGTCACTGATTCTGCTTATGTAGCAGACATAACTCAGCATTTAGATTGTTCACTTCTAAAAAGAAGTCAATAGTGTGGCTCTGTTTTCAGTATTGAAAATTTTGTGGTGTGCAATTTAAGTAGTCACACCAATTTGCCAGGTTTCATAACAGAAGGCAGTGCCAGGGCTGACATGCTAGCTAACCCTGCGTGGGTAGCGCCTCAGCCTGAAAAATTGCACAAGCCAGGGCATATACCCTGCAGAAGCAGTTTCATTTAACGCTAACTGGGGCTCGTGACATTGTCAGCACTTGCGCTGACTGTCATGGACTCCGTGCACCTCTGCCATCGGGGGTAAATCCCAGAGGCCTAAGAGCCTTGCAGATTTGGCAGACAGATGTAACGCACATCACTGAATCAGGCAGGTTCAAGTATGTGCATGTGTCTATTGACACTTTCTCCTCAGCTATGTGGGCATCTGCTCATACTGGGGACAAAAGGCCGCGATGCCCTTGCTCATTGGAAATAGGCTTTCACGGTCTTGAGCATGCCTTCTTCTGTGAAAACCGATGATGGTCCTGCCTATGTCTCTCAGAAGACGTGGCAGTTTTTGCACTTATGGGGTGTGGATCATATTCTGGGTATTCCTCATTCTCCTGCTGGCCAAGCCAGGGGAAATGCTTGGAGAAACCCCACAGAGCCGACTGGAAAAAGCTTTGTATACAATTAATCATCGTACAGTGCCACCAAATTCAAGCAGTCCTGTCATTTTGAATCATTTTCTCTCATTGCAGTCTTCAGGCGAGAAGCATCTGCCTCGAGCGAAAGTCTGGGTACGGAACCTACTCGCTAACACGTGGGAGGGTCCGTGTGAGCTTATTGCTTGGGGTCGTGGGTATGCTTGCGTTTCCACAGATACTGGGGTGCGATGGCTACCTGCAAGATGCGTCCGCCCCGACCTGCGGCACCAAAGGCAGAACAGGCGACCTCTGAAAGGTGACCAGAATGCAGACAATCATCAACTAAATGATCCTTCTGATGAAGACCAAGATGACGACCATCAGCCTGGTCCTTCTGCAAGCAGAGACTGAATTTTAAGTTTCTTTCTTATAGAATCAGAATGTTAGAGCCCTTAAGGCTGTTTAATTAATAGCTGATGTAGAATTAATAGTTAATGTAGAATTGGGTTCACTGCATGTATCTCCCATGGTACCACTGGAGAATCTCTCTGCCTACTTTAAATCAGTGTCTGATTTAAAGTCTGTTTGGTAACTGGCCACTACCAAACAGACACCTTATGCTGTGTTTGCTCTCCTTGCTGCAAGGGGCCCCGCAGAGGATTGCAAACACTACATTTTTTGGTCTTAAACAAAAAGGGGGAATTGTGGACACTGAAAAGCCTTAGCAGAGAGATTTTCCATCTTTCTGCAGCATTTTGTGAGAGTTCTGTCTTTCCCATGCAAGTAAGACAAAACAATGTTACCGTTTTGTAAACTTCTTGCAGGTGCAGATTGTTTTGGTAGAATTGTTATGGTTCTAACTGGAAAAACACTCAGAACTCTGTGTGTCTTAGAACTTGACCAATCCCCTTAGGGGGTGGATGGCAAAAACCAATTACCTTATGCCACTTAATACACTTTGCGAACTAACATATAAAAGTCTTCTGAGAATTCATTAAATCTCTTCCATTGATCCCTCAGCCTGGACTTCGTGTCGTTTCTCTACTCGTCCGTGGGGAAAACAGCGACACCGAAAGCGGTGGGGATGAACTGGCCAACGAAATCAGGGGGCACCGAGATTTTCAACCGGGGTGGCACTGAACAAACAACCAATAGGAAACAAGCCCGGAGGAGGATCCCAGGGACACAGAACCAATGGCCAGGTTACAGAGGAGGGAACTTACAGAACAAACCTATTAACAACCGAACTTATCAGAACTTTCTGGAGAAGTGGTGCGGGCTCAGAACCGGGTCTCATCCACTGACTGGTCCTCGCTCTCCGAGTTGTCTGCCCATTGGGCAGGCATGCCGTGACAGACAGCGGGTGGACCCCGAGTGGTCCGAGGCACCCCAACACCTGTCCTATTGCATCAGCCTAATGCATATTCATAATCAATTATGCATATTCAAACTTTCCCCCAAACTAGTTTACATGTTCCAGGAACTGTTTAGCATGGCTCCTCCTTGGATCTGCCTTTTTAGAGCATGCACATTTCTTGGCTGTGGTTTTAGTCAGTTTTTATTATCATCTCCAGAGTGGGCTTTGGTCCATGGTTTCTGCAGATGGTAGTTGCCGATAGTTGGCATGTCAGTAGCAGGGGTCTTCATCACATGTTCATTGGATGTTATCCAACCAAGCAGACAGTTCAATTACTACAAGCATAACTATATTAGCTATTTTACTATTATGTCTAAGTTTAGTTAATGACAGAAATAAAGGCATTAGTTGTTGTTACAAAACTATATCTTTACAACAAAGCTACTTTAACATTATACATATAGCATCCATTTTAACATTTGCAGAAAGCCAATATTATAATATGTATCTATCACAAACTCAAATCTTATTCATCCAGTGTGGGGAGGAAAGGGTTGGAAAAACGGAAGATTGGTGAGGAGAGAGGAAAAGAGGTTGTTTTTAGAATTGTTTTTGCTCTAAGACCAACCCTGCACCAGGGAAATATTAGAAAATACTCAGTGTGAGAAAATTCATGTATTTGTGTTCGCTTTGGGCTGTTTTCTGTCTGCTAAAGAAGAAGAGCTTTCTCATCCAGATAACAAACTTAAAAGCATTCTTCAGACAGGCAGGAGGCCTCTTCGTAAAGGGGGAAGGGAGGTAAGAATTTCAGATATTGTAAAACACAGCCTGGGAAAGATTTGTGCATGCCCCAGGCCCCCTATTTTATGTAACACAAGACTCAGGCCTAGCCACTTTTTGCCCCTGCTAAAATGAGCTTAGCAGAGTATGTCTCCATTTGTTTTTGGAATGCTCCAGCCAGCGAGATGCTGGAATAAATCTACTCTTTGCACTTCAGCTGTGGGTCGTTTCTTAGTGTTATCTGCCTATATTTGATTCACACATTCAGCTTTAGAAAATTGTATCAAGTCATGCTGGGGCTGAAGCTGTTCTCTAAACAATTCCAAGGCAATGCAATTTCCACTTACGCTACATACCCTTTGGAAATACAGACCTATACAAAGGAAGCTGAATTACCACTGTGTACCTACACATCACTTAATTTTTCAAAAATAGTCTTCGATGTCATTTCTGTATTTGACATAGTTGTTCCATAAACAAGGGGGTAAACAGCAAGTAAGAGTATAAAAATCAAAATTCCCTAGAAGCAGCAGAATTAAGAAAAGTAACTCATGTTTTCAATTGCTACAAATGTTTTATTTGTAGCCTTGAAGCATTAACTCATGTCACTGACAGTGTTCAGGCTCAACTACTGAATTTTAGAAGTAGAATACAGTTGTTTTCTTACAGCCAATTCAGATAACTAAACAGACGATAGTATATCAAATCTGAGTTCATATTTAAGCATGTATGATGATAACGTGAAAAAAAGTGTTACTGGTGTATACTGAAGTATATTGTAAAATGTGTCTAAAAGCATGATCTACTTCATTATTAATAAAAGTTGGTATTAGCACCTGAAAATTATAAAGTAACACTTAAAAAAATAGTGATTTTATTTCTAAGGATCTGGATATCTGGATATCCAAGAAAGTACGCATAATGCTTTCCAAGACAGACACTCCTTTTTAATTAAAGATTTGTTGGTTTTTTTCCAGAACTCCTTTGAAACAATTTCTAGCCGAGTCAGTTGTGAATATGTTTCCCTGTGAATAAGTTAAATTACACCAGAGGCGAAAACACTCTGTTATGAAGACAGTGAATCCTATTGTACCTTTTGAGTGGTACAGAAACTGTAGATTCTTGCAAGAATTTTGGCAGCATCCTGCTTGTACTGCATTTGGTTGAATGTTTTTTACATTACAACTATTAGTCCCAAGTTATTATGTGCACACCATTGATTAGAGGTGGGTACCTAAATATAATTTGCTGATGCTCTAGCTGTGCTGACACATAGAGCAAGTAATTCTGTACATGGGACCCTGTCTCGGTTTAGGACAATTTAAAGAGGTGGACACTCTAAAATGAGTTTCCCCCCTTATTTTCAACCAATCCCTTTCCACCAATAAGGAGAAATGAAATACGAGTAGATATGAGTGAAAAGAATAACAGTTTACTAATAAGCAAAACAGCAACAGGCAAAAAATAACAGTGAATAATCACTAGATACGAAATTGCTAAATGTCACGAGCTCCCCAAGAACAGAGACACCCAAAATGGCAGAATACCCTTTCCAAGATGGTGCCCGCCATGGGTGACCGCCTGTAGGGAGACAAAGGGAAAATGGTGTCTGACCCTCCCCCCAAAATGGCGGCATTCCCAGGTGACCATGCAGTCCAGTAGACAAAGGGAAAGGATGGCTGCAAGCCCTCTGGGGAAGGTGGGAGCTTACAGAGCATTTCTGGTGGCAGATGAATTGCCAGCATGTGTGGGGTCAGTTGCTTCCTCCTGCCACCCACTGGACTCTGACGGTGTTGGTGCTGCTGTCCTCCAAACTGTGGGTGTGTTGGGGGGGAAGAACCGGTCTCCTGGCACCAACCCAGGGTGGCCCATCCTCAGGGTGCTTTGTGCTCGCTTTGTGCTGCCAATAGGGTTTGAAAAGTTCATTCCAAACCAGTTTCTGCTTGAAAAATGGCTACTGTGGCAAGCCCGAAGCAATCCCCTCTGAAGCCGAGCCTCTGCCTTCAACAAACGCTAGAGAGAGAGAGAGAGAGACACACACACTCCGGGCTCCAACTTAAAAAGGGATGGTGGCTATGACCCTGCCCCGAGATTCTGGTTCTGGTCATGGCACCGTGTCTTAAATCATTTGGGGGGGGCACAGATAGATATGGAATACAATAACATTTTGGGTTAGCCATGAAAGACCCTTATATGTATCTTTCTGTATTCTCCTGTATTGCTTCCTCCCAGCATCTCAAAGATAAAGCTGCAGCTGCTGTGAATATGACTTCCTTCCGACTATTGTCATCTGGTCATTTCAGTTTTCATCTCGCTCCACATAAAGAATACTTCCAAGGAAGTTTGTTACGTGTTTTGCACAAATTTACTTGAGCAGGCGCTGGCATTGCTGATGAACTTCTGTCTAAAAAATCCAGCTAAGTCTTGTTTATTTTTGTCCGGATAAGGCAACACAGAGTAATTACTGTTCATTTCTACTTCATTTAAGAACAAAAGACTGGAAGCAACTAACCAGACTGATGAGTTCAGGTCTCTCCACATATAAACAACCGTATAATAGATGTTTGATCTGAAATATTTAGAGTGCACTCATTTTGCGTGCAAGCAGTATTTCCTAGCTCAGACCAATGATTAAGTAAAGAGCTAGAAGTAGTAAGAGAAAAAGGGATTTATGTGTGTGCATCAAAAGGAAAATATATTATTTTGCAATTTTTTTCCATGGGTCCCCTACCTACAAATGAAAAGATATGTGGTATAAGAATTCATTGCTCTGATACACATTAGAATTATGATGTACAGTTTTAAATGCATTGTGTTACATTAAGCTTAACCCACAGTCTAACACCATATAACATAAATTTCTGTGAAGGGAAATATTTTTTTCTTACCTTCAGTTAGATTTTATTCGCGGACAATCAACCTGACAGTTATTAAGAGTAAAACACATGGAAAATCCTTTCAAGTGTTTATTTTGCAATACAGAGGGGCTTTGATTATGAACCTTCCACAAACATTATTTTCGCTGCTTTGTTTTTATCCTACCTATGAGACAGATTTTCTGTTTTAATTTATAGTCTATTTAAAAATAAAAATATCATGTGATTTTTATTAGAATGAAATAAAATTAATTATTGATTTGACAATAACTGGACATAATAAAATCTCCAGTGAAAGACCAAATTAAAATCTGAAGTTTAAAGAACTCACAGAATAAAGCTGCATGTGATCAATTTCAGAAAAAAAAAGAGGTAGATTTTATATATTTATATCACATATACATATACATTTGCTTATTTATCTCTTCACAAGTAATTAGAAAGCTTCAGGATATTTGAAGACTTTTTGTATGTGTCTTGAAATCAATCTTCAATGCCTGCTTGATTCCTAAGTGATTATTTTTAATTGAGTCCTTTCTGTGGTACAATACAAAAAACCATGAAACTCACAGACATCAACTGACTTCTGTGTAGGTTTGACTGATCACAGGTTCAGTGAAAAATTTAAATAATAGCAAAGGAGATCCTCCTTTTTTGGCCACATCTGAAAACTTCAATTCTTACAAGAGACTGAACACTTGGGATGGTATTCTCCAACAAAGTAACAATGTTTGACAGCACTTAGCACATAGGAACATGTTGGTAGCGTCACTGAAAACTGGGAAATAAACTCTGCAATCAGCTTGTAAGGTTAGAAAGCTGACATTACTTTATTCTGTGCTGAGGTACATGGGGGATCACTCCACCTAACATGTATGCCAATGATCATAACTTTTAACTATTTATACATTTTAGCAAATGAATTAGTGCTCCTTGGCTACAAGTTACATAGTTCTCTTATTAATTAGGATTCTATCTTCTATTGGTTAATGATTCTCTCTCTTCTCATGCCAATTAGTCCTCATGCTCAGTTTCTCTCTTCTTTTGGGTTGGTGGGTTTCTTGTGTCAATGGTCTGTGGGTCAGTGGTCACAGATTACCCTGCCAGAATTACCTTTTACCCACTTGGAGCTTATTTCAGCACAAATACTGAGTTGGTTTTATTAGTTTCTTCCTTATGTTGGGAGTCCTCCCAGATGTCCTTGTTGCCCATAAATTCTGCATTCTTTGTGTCCATTATCAGTGGTACATTCTTCTTCCCAAGTTATCTTAGCTTCCTCCCCCAGGTCTGAGACTACTGAAGCATGTCAAAAAGCACTGCTGAACATGAGCCCAGCTATACTATGGCTAACAGAGAGCAGATATCATCCATGAATATACCAACATGTCAGTATTATGTAGGAGTCAATATCTAGAAATGTCATACACAGTTCTACACCATTAAAATGGAAAAAAAAAAGCTTGCAAAGCTCAGAACAAATCTGCAGGACTGATACGGTATCTGGAGACATCCCACACAGCAAAGCACAAGAAGCTAAAGGCATTTAGTCAACAAAGAAAATAAGGGATTTGGTCAATCTGTAATCTACGTGGAGAAGGAATTTCTGATAACAGCAAGTTCACAATCCAGCAGAAAGAATGAGCAGTAGGATACAACAGCTGTAGTAATATGCATTTAAACCCTGATGGTATGCACTAGCCAAACTCTCACTCAAGACCAGGATCCACACCAGGATCCAATTATTAATTGAGACTACCTCAACCTAAGGTGCTCATCAACCTCCTACAAACAGCTGTGGCTGCAGGGCGGGCACAAGCCCTATAAATCAAACCCTGGGAGGAGCCAAAGGTTGAGGTAGTTGTTCTTGGTTGCTGTGTGCTGTGGATTGCTGGAGCTCTGCTCTGAGAAATCATAATCCAAGACTCAGAAGACTGCGAGCTCTGGCACAAACAGCTGTAGGTTTACAGGAAGAGTGGCGACTGCAGCAGCATCACGTGTCTGGACGGGAGGCTGCGGCAGCAAGAATGCTGACCACACAAGATCTGAAACAGAAAATGCTTCCTGTTTGCTAGCCTGTGGCCCTGAGAAAAGAATAACTGTCAAGACAATGGATTTATTGGGGAACTGTAACTGGCTTTAGGCGGGAGACTAAAAACAGCTTTTCGGGCTGAAAGTATAAATGCTGTCGAACTTTGCAAATAAAGCAGATTCACTTGCTTCAGCTTGTGTCTCTCGCGTTCATATGCTACAATTGGCACCCGAACAACAGGGACTTCATTACTGCTGAGGTGATCCAGTCCTGTGGCGTACCCTGACTGAACCAACCGTGGGTGTGTTCAGCTGATCACCGAGGAGCTCCTTTCATTGCTGGCTATAGAACAGGTTAGCCTTTGCAAGCGGTTGGGAAGCATTTCTTATAATGGGGCAAAGCACAACTGTCGCTAGCGAGCAGAGACCGAGGACTAAAGCGACATGGACAGTTTAGTACGAGAAGAAACCGACCCTTTATTAATTTACAAATTCACTTATATACCTTAGCACACTGGACACCGACATAAGGTTATTGATTCACTGACCAACCACCCCCCAGAGGGATTGGCTGAACCCAACAACACTTACTTCAGATATTTTCTCCTTGGTATCATAACAATACCATAGTTTACAAAATCTCCTAACTGTTTTCCCATAGCATCCGTGAGAAAGCAAGGCTTTCACACAGACACTGTCAGAAAACTGAGAAATCTCTCTGCAGCCAGGCTTTTAGCATTCACACACAATGAAATCCCAAAAACTGAATAAAGACTGTTTGTTGCATATTACCAGGGAACAGGGATATAAAATCCAACCCCTAAGACTTATACAGCTACTTATATGGGTCAGACAATTTTGTCCGTGGTACCCATCAGATGGCTTCTATGACCTTACTCACTGGCAAAAGTGTTGCGGTTTGCCGCTGGCTAATTGCCAGGCACCCATGAAAAACTATCCACTTATTTTCCTCTGCTATAGCTGAGCAGAGGAGGGTAAATTAACATGAAAACTTCATGAGTTGAGATAAGGATTAGGGGAAAAACATTTCAAAGCAAAACAGGTTCAAAACTTAAACAGTATTAAGAAGATTTATTATTAACAGAATTAAAAGTCAAAAGGGTAATGAGAACCAAAGTAAATCTTCAGAACACCTTTCTTTCCCAGTCCCTTCCTCTTTCCACCAACCACGCAAGGAAACAAAACATGGAGTTTTGGTCAGTATTTCACTTCTTAAGTCTTTCTTCAGTATGCTTAAGGAAAAGTTTCTTCTGCAGTGCCGTGGGATCCTTCCCACGGGAGACAGTTCTCTGCAAACTTTTCTAGTGTGGTTTTAACTTTCACAAGCAACAGTCCCGCCTGAAACTGCTGCAATGTGAATCTCTCCCACGGGTCAAGCAGTCTTCCCACAACTGCCTAACATGGGACATTTTAGATCATGGGATTTAGTCCTTTAAGGATGAGCTGTTCTAGTTTGGAAGCGAAGGCTCTCTTCCTCTATCTCTAAAAGCAAGGGTCATCTCTCTCTGTTTGAGTTCCTCACTAGATTACAGCTTTTCATCAGTATCCACGCACTCCAGCGTGAGTACTCTTCTTCACGGGCTGCGCGTGGATCTCTGCACCTCCCCATGCACCTCATGAATTATAGGGAAACAGTTTGTTGTATTATAGTCCTCACCACGGCTTGAAGGAGAATCTCAGCTCCGGCTTTTGGAGCACCTCCTCCCTCTCTTTTTTTTCACTGATGTCTGTTCCCCCGCGTTGGTCCTCCTCAAGTGTCTTCACTTGTCCCTTGTCTCTGACTCGGAAGAGAATTGGTGTCCGCAAGTTTCGTTTGGTCTCAAGTTCTATCAACTAAAAGGTTTTTATAGAGTTCTACAATGCTGAAAGGTTGATCCCGTCTGGGCTCTGTATCGGGGAATTGCTCTCCATGCCCTTCGCTGCTGGCCACGTGGTCTCTGCTGGCACCGCGCAGGCCACTCTGATGCCTTAGGTTTTAACTTTTATATTTTTCAAATCCTGTACTGCTTAGTGTGTAACCTGTAGCCTGTTAATTTCTGCTCTCTCATGCTAGTTAGACGTAACAAAGCCTCTCCAGGCCTGCTCTCCAAGGACACTCAGACAGTCCTAGGCCCAAAAAGTATAAACCAAAGACTCTAAAGGGGGGGCAAGCTTGAGGAAATTGCATCATTAAACTGAAGCTTTAATTGGAGAATTAACCCTAATATGCAAATGAACCAAACCTATAAAAGTGTGAAGAACTCGTGACCTGTCGTCCGTCTTGGGGTCCGTTTTGGCAGTAGCCTCGGGCTCCCCAGGACGTACCTTTGAAGGCCTTTCAAATAAATACCTACCTTTATTCCCTTATTCTGTCTAGTCTCTGTGTCTAGGAGGCCTCTTCAGGCATCACTCTGGCCGCCAGCTCTACTCAGTGCCTCTCTTCATGCGGGGTGCTGAAAACAAAAAAGTTGCTGCTGCCCCTGCCCAGCACGGGTGGTTAAAAGTGGCTAAGCAAATAAAGTTCATTGCGAGCCATGCTGAGATGGCAGTGGCCGTGCCACCCCAGCTGCATGGGCGCTCCCGGTGCTGGTCTCAGCTGCACGTTCTTGGCTGCGTGGCTGCTTGTGGCGCCGGGATGGGCCCGGTGGCCCTCTCCGGGAAGGGACCCGAGGCGCCCTCGCCACCCCTTGGAGGGGAGCGAGAAAGAGAGCTTCCTGCTGTTTTTCCTTTCTTAAATATGTCATCACAGAGTGTTGCATACAGGTAAAACCTTATAAAATGAAGGCCCTGTTGCCTTTGTAAAATCACGGCTCAGGCCTGTTACTTCTGCTAGAGAAGGACCGTGGGAAAGAGGCATAGCTGAATTAGAGGTAGAAAAACATGCTGCGTGATTATTGTGTGTTCACCCAGTGGTGTGTGGTGATTGGTTGAATTAAGCTTGTGCTTTAACACTATGTAAACAGCTAAGAAACTATAAAAGGCGCTGTGTGGTATTAAAGATAGGCCTTTTGCCTTCTGAATAGAGTTGGTGTGTATGATTCGTGAGTGTCGTGTCTGTCTCAACTGTGACATCTGTTGACCCCAACCGACATGAAAAGCCAACTCTACAGCTGTATCATGCAGCCGAGCCACGGTCAAGTGGCTGGAGACTGACACTCAGCAGATGAAAATGGCTGTAAGGCTGTGATAAGCCCGGGCTGCTACTACTTATTCAACCTGTTTGAAAGATGAGCTGCTGAGAGGATAAAAATGGGATCCCAAGTATCTCAGGAAGAGGGATCTATTGTAAATATTTGGACATCATTTCTAGATAAATGGGGTATTAAATATGAAGCTACCTCTGCAAATGCATTTAGTGTGAATGAGACTGCCAAAAATTTGATGATTACCTGGAGGGTGGTGCTGGAAACCTTGAAAGCTGTAAAAAAGGAGCGGGACTCGCAACGGCAGAACTCCGTGATGCAGAGGGTCTGAGCGGGGTGAAGGAGCAGAAGGGAGGGGCGGATGGCTCCACAGCAACACGCATGGCTGGAGCTGGCGGTGAACTGTGTGGTGGGGTGCTAGCCGAGGCTGGTCGTGAGCCCTGTGCTGAAAGTCTTGGAGCGGGGTGTCCTACTCCCCCTGCTCCCATAAATCCGCTCTATCCACCCTTGCCTGCGGATGACTGGAGTGATGGCGCGGTCCCTCGGCCGCCACCCTCCACGCC
Source organism: Lycocorax pyrrhopterus obiensis (assembly GCA_014706295.1). Taxonomy (NCBI): domain Eukaryota; kingdom Metazoa; phylum Chordata; class Aves; order Passeriformes; family Paradisaeidae; genus Lycocorax; species Lycocorax pyrrhopterus. Next base: position 5,770,310 of record JACSVZ010000030.1, on the reverse strand, counting down.
ACTGTGACCGAAACGGCCTAGGGAGCACCCCTCCCGCCCCAGCAGCTGCTCTGCAGGATGCCTCTCCCACCGTGGCTTCATTGGTGACAGCTCCTACACAAGCGGCTTTTCCTCTGCCAGCTCCCCCCATGGTTCAGGAACATTTTTGGCTTTTGTTAAAAGTAACTTTTATTTTCAGTTAGCTGTAAATTCTGACAGGATTGTTTGTTGGAGAGATTCAAGGCTAAGTGGTGTGGATGTACTGTCTTTTTGCATGCCAGTAGCATTACGTAATTCCTTGCTTTGAGGCTGCTTAGCAAGGTTTGAACTTCTTCAAAAGAAATGCTTATATCTTGCATGATTGGTACAACTTGTCATGAAAAATGTATACTGCCCTTTTAAGAATTTTGACTTGAAAGTCTGACTGGACTGACTCAATACCAAATTTTTGCTCTGTTAGAAACTTTTATACTGGGAAAAGTATTTCCTTTCTTGGTGCCCTCAGAGCATTACCTATTGTTATGCAGCCTCTCAGAAAGTTTGGTAGAATCCTCCTTGAAAATAGCAATGAGCTCTAAACCCTGATGTTAACACATTGCATGATTTACAAGGGTTGCTGGGTGAGGCCCATGCTAGGTTTTACCCATTCGTCAATCAAGCATTCCTTTCTTCACTCCCTCATTACTGTTATCTCAGAAGTTATTTATGGTTCTCCACTGCAGAGGTGGACTGACCTGTACTGGCTCTGACATTTAATTTTATTGTGGATATTTCATTATGGACAAACATGTAACAATTTTTCTAATAAGTACAGCTGTTTAGTGGCTCAAGTGTAGTTGTTCTTCCTTGCCACTTATAAATCGAAATTAGACTTCATATCAAAACAGCTCAAGTGCTGTGATGGACTGGAAAAATGACTAAAAGTGACACTGCTTTACAAAACAGGCTTGCTTTCTGAGTATGTGTTATCTGCTCAGTAGCTGAAATTTTTGATATTCTCTATTTTATGGAAACAGGCAAACAGTGGAGTAAACAATAGCATACTCCTTTGGAATAATCTGAAACCATGGCTTTGTAGCTGCTTATATACACGTGTCAGTTTTATATGATCACTGACCTAACAGAGTTTCATATGCAAAACTCAGAGCAGCATTATACGATTATGTCCTCAGTATTTTATCTTTAGTAGCTGTCACGATCTGCTAATACAAGCGGGAGTCGTGATGGTTCGTTTACCGATCTCAGCATGCAAAAGACACAATGGGGATTTCAGTTTTAATCAAACAGTGCACCTTTATTGAGTGCCAACAACACCATTATGCAATAGAGGAGAGACAGAAAGAGATATAAAGAAACAAAGTATGGGGGGGGGAATAGCTACCAACAGATGAGATGAAGTCCTCGTGGTCCTCTGCCAATAGACTCGCCGGCGTCCGTGGGGTGATCTCATCAGGGTTAATTCAGAAAGTCTCTTTATAGTCTTTTTCGAAAGCGAAGGGCAACTGGCCAGGAGGTGAGGAAATCGACAACCATTGTTGTGAGGCCAGGAGCAGGTGTACAGGACAGGTCATTCCTTCTCGCTTCAGTGCAGTCCTTCCCGCCTAGGCAGCAAGAACGGCGCCAGCGCGACCTGTACTGATTTCTTCAGGAACACATACCAGTCTTTAGAGGGCACACCTGCAGGCAACACTTGGCAAACATCCCACCTCAGCCAGGCCAGGACTCCTGTGCAAAAGTCCTCTTTTCTTTTTGGGGTTTTTAGGGTTTTCAGCCTCTGTCCTAGTCGATGATCGTGAGGCAGACGAGGGATTTTCGGACCGTCTCTTACACCACCCCGTGACTCACGATCGTCATCAAGAGCGCTCAGCACGATTCTGTAGTGTTGTTGCGAAGTCTTCAGGGCTTGTCAACGTTGGTAGCATATCCCGGAAAACAGAGACAGAAAAAGAGAAAAGAAGAAGAAGGAAAGGGAAAAAGGAAAGAAAAAAAAGGAATAAGCAATTTCAATTAAAATACACATCTAATTTCTTATCACATCTTATTTTAGTACTCGTGTAGTTCGTCTTGTGTCAATAACTTTAGGAGTGTCTACAGTGGAGGGGATATTGGCCAAATTGTGTACATCTATTATTGATGTTAATTGTGTTAACCGTTTCATCATTCTCCAATTCATGATGTACAAGATTGCTGATAAAACAAAACCAATCAAAACTAAAATCAAAAGAACAATGATGGGATGACACAATTTGTTCAGGGTACCTGTAGCAGTAGGTGACCACCCGAAGAGTGTCCCACCACCCGTGTTCGACATCTTTCTTTTCTCTTTCTCGAACACAATGTATTTCCTTCACATTGTGATGCACAGTTACCAAGGTTTTCTGCCCGTTTTTCTTGATCTTTTCCAAAATTTCGATTAAATCTTGGTGAAGCAACAATTGCTTTACCAAAGCAAGGTTCATTCCAATGGGGGTAGGCAATAGTTGGTGGATCAGTGTGTAATTGGACTGCAAAAGGTGATACGAAGTAACTGGGGCTAAATAAGAGAAATCACATCCTGTGATTTTAGTAAAATTACAAACACAAAAATTTGAATGATTTTTTGTATCTACTACTAAATTCTCTATAAATACACTATCACAAGCAGTTCTTAAGCATACACATCCATTGCCTATGTACACAAGCACTGTTTCAGGATTCTTGTTAGGATGAATTTCAAAATGACAGATATTTTGTTCTGTGTCTAAACAAATGTCTTGAGCTCTAATTGCATTACTTTCACAGATGAACCCTTGTTGTTCTTGGACAATACAAGTTTCCAAATTAACAGTTTGCCATTTCTCACCAATTTGATGGGCCCATTCCCTATGCTCGAAAGGATAGAGAATAGCTCCATCATGATTCAGCCCTAATGCAATGATAGGGAATATCGAATGTACTGAAGCATTACTTATAGTTAGTACAAAGGCTGTGGCTGTGTTTGTGATAGGGTTATAGGTAAAATTCACTAAGTTCCACCAGGATTGGAATTCTCTTTCAAAATCAGTGGCACTGTCCCAGATTATTTTCCGAATTTCAGTAGGAAAAGTGCCTTCTTCGCCTTCTCTTATAATTGAGGCAGCAACTGACTGCATCCACAATTGAGCCTGGATGCAGCTGAGAGCCAAAGAGATATTGTTTTGTGTAGCACCGAGTGTGTCAATTATTAATATGTGGTCATTCACATTTACCTTTTCCCAATTTGATAATATGCTTGATAACAACCACTGGTGGGTTCCCAAGGCTAATAATGACGCCTGCAGTGGTTGTTGTAATTTGGTCAAATCTCTAGTTGTGGCAGCCAATTTATTCATTAGTACTTCTGAATCAATGCTATTCAAAGTTCCCAATCCTGTTCCCACAACACCAGTTATGTCTCTTTGCGTTCGTTTCTTAAAAGGGTTCCGCTTTTGTAACCAGGTTGTCCACCCTTTGAAAGAAGTTTGCATAAAAGGTGAACAAGCTGGCTGAATTTCTGAGACATTGTTTTGCATCAGTAATTTGACTTGTTTGAGACACCATGCCGGATTAAACGATATTTGTTGTTGACCTGTTTTCTTGATTATGTATGGTCCAATTTTAAAAATTCTCGGGCTTAGCATAACCGGTGGTTGGGTGGTAGGTGCTACAACATCAATTTCGAGTTCCCCCCAGTATTTTGTATTGCTTTTACCACACATGACTTTATGTGAGAACTGTACAGCCGTTAAATTTAGCCAATAATCCTGATTTTGAATTTCACAAAATAAAACACGGCCGTCAGGTCCAGTGCTATAACTGTGTATAGATTCGGTAAAGGATTCAGCAATTAATCTGCATTGTATTGTAACATCATCACCTCTTGTTACCATAAAGGGAGGGAAAACATTATTCTTGTCATTCAACACAAGGGGAGTATTTATACCATGGTATGTGACTACTGCACTCAGTATGGACTTTGCTATGGCGTTTATTATGAATCTATAAGTTAAACCTTTCAGGCCTGACTGATCTGCCAGGTTATTTTGCCAATAGCATGTCACATAGGTTGGTTTGGTTAAAGTAAAGTTATACCAGCAGTCAGCTGGTTCGTTTTCACAAAGCCTCGTGATTTCAACGTTGTTGGTACTGGTGTCTAAGGTGTAGTTACCGACATTCTTCTGACGACAACACAGTACGAAGGAGGTTTGTTGGTCACAAGTCCACTTTATTGTCGGGCAGAGTTTGGCCGTAATGTTGGGGTGCAAATCGCTTTTCACATCTGGTTCTAGAAAATTTCCGGCGATTGCAATGGAACAAGCTTTCTCGTAAAGAGATCCTTCTACTTTTCTGCATCCCACCTTAATTTTTTCACCAATTTTTCCATTTAGGATTCTAGGCCAATCTTTCTGGTCCCATCCCCATTCACTTGGACGGTATACCTCAGAGCTGTGCAGTACTACAGTCGCTAGGTTTGGGCGACGATCTCTGGGATAGGATCCTAGAGCACTAGTGTACCTGATGGTAGCTTCAGACCACGGCCACTCAGCTGGTTTTTGGCCATGATGCTGTGGTAGGATGCAAAAAAGTATCACTAGTTTTATCATGGTTTATGTGGTCCTCCTGTCCCTCGGAGTTCCTCTGTGAAAAGTAAACACAACAGAGCCTGCTGCCAAGAGGCAGAAAATTAAAATGATGGAATTGTCCAGCGTGTATGTGTCTGATGCTCTCTCCCTAGGGCATCAGAGGCTACCCATGCATATTTATTAAACACAGCATAGGAATCGGTGTAGATACAAACAAGAGAAGCATTCTGTGTCTCACATTGCAAAACACTCCAAACAGCTACTTTAATGACTGAGACAGGTTTGTCTTGGCTGCTACCCAAGCCTTCAGTTTCTTGTATTGCCAGATTTTTTACAGCTCCTTCAGTTATTGAGAAGACATTACAATAATGTTCAATCTGAGCATACCACTTTCTTACTGAGGCCCTCTGGGCCACCCCGTCAGGTGGGGGTCCCGGTAGAGACAGCCTTAATAACTTTAAAAGGGCCTCTCAAAACAATTGGTTGTTGTTGTGCAATCTTCTCCACTTCCATGAGAGCTAAGCTAACCACAAACAATCCTTTTTCCCAGGTAGCGTATCTTTTTTCAGCATCTTTGAAGCCACAGGAATAAAAACCAACAGGCCTCGTCGGACCCTCAGGACCCTGCTGCCATATGCGTACTGACAACCCTGAGGAAGCAAATCCCCATTCCACCTGGAAAGGGTCTGTAGGATGAATAGGGCCCAGGGCTTGGTGAGCTGTTGCTTCAAAAATCAACAATTGCAATGCTTCTTCCTGAGAAGCAGTCCATTCCCATTTTACCCCTTTTCTCAGCAAGTTATAAAGAGGTCTGGCAATTATGGAAAAATCTGGAATGTGTTTTCTCCAGAACACTAACAATCTTAAAGCATGTTGGAGGTCTTTCCTGGATTCAGGCATTTTAATCTGATCTAAAGAGATTAGGGTATCAGGTGGGATTCATGTCATACCTCCCTTCCACCAAATTCCCAAAAATTTTACCTCTTGGGAAGGTTTTTGGATTTTTCAGAGGGAATTCACAAATCAAGACTTTCTAAGTGGGAGATTATTTTCTGTTGGGTATCCTCCACTACTTCTATTTCATTTCTTCCCACAAGGATATCATCAATGTATTGATAAACAGCTACTTTGTCTGCTGTGGGTATTTTTTCTATCTCTTGGGCTAAAGCTTGGTGAGCTAGAGCAGGGGAATGTTTGTACCCCTGGGGAAGCCTAGTAAAGGTGTATTGCTGTCCTTCCCATGTGAAAGCAAAACAGTCCAGGTCTTCTGGCTGTAAAGGTATCATAAAAAACATGTCTTTGACATCTATAGTTGCCATGATTGGGTGAGCCTTTTCTTGAATTAATGTTATTAATTCAGCTAAATTTGCGACTGCTGCTGTAAGAGGGTCTGTGTTAGCATTTAGTCTGCGAAAATCTATTGTCAGCCTCCACTTCCCATTAGGCTTTCGCCCTGGCCATACCGGAGAATTGAAAGGAGAATGAGTATTAATTATTACTCCTTGTTCTCACGGCTCCTGTATCACTGGTTTGATACCCTCTTTGGCACCCAAGGGGAGAGGGTATTGTTTCACATTAGTTACTTTGCTGAATGGTAGGGAGGGTGCGTTTTGAAGCAGTCTGATGTTAAAACGTGGCGTGCCAAAAGACCAAAGAAGACCCTCTGAGTCCTCCCACTGCCTTCCAGCAAAGGCATTCATCCCTAACGGATTGGTTGGAATATCTCCAATCACCATATTAATAGAGAGTTGGTTTTCCTCTCCGGGCAAAATGAGCTTAACTAAGGCCACCTTCATAGATTCTGTTGTTCTCAAGGCATTTAAAACACAATATCGGTTTTTTGTTGGAACAATACCCGACCTCTGGGCATCTTTCTTTGTTAGTGCAGAAATTTGTGCTCCAGTGTCAATCAGGAAAGTTACAAGTGCTCGTTTAGGGCCTGTTATGGCTGTAATCATTAAATCTCCCATTTTATTATTTTTAGTGAGCATTCTCAAATATATCCATGCTCTGTTTCTCCGCTCACCTGTGAGAAAGAAAGTTTCTAGTTTAACTGGTTTTGAGGAAGAAGCTGTTTTGGTTCTTTGCCTGAATTCTGAGGGAGATTTGGTCTCAGATTCATGGGGGAGGCGCCCATACTCCTTTTTTAACTTAGCTAATTCAGTAACAGTGTATGGTATTTGTTTAGTGGTGATATGCGGGTCAAAACCTTTATCATTGAGGTAACTGTATTCTGTTTTAATCAGGGGTCTCATACGAGGCCAGCAGTTGTCCCCACAATTTTTCACTAACACTAGTTCTTTCTGGGGGTATATTTGGTTAACGTGAGCGGTTTCTTTTTCCTCTGTCTCTTTTGGTGAGTCAGCATTTTTTGAATTTTCAAGAAATTTTTTTCTTAAGGCAGCCCGCAACAAATGATTCTTATTCCTTTTCTCTGCAATTGTTTCTGCAGAATTTCCACCAGGTTTTGAAGGGAATCTATTATTACTTTCTCTTCATTACACCGCTTGAAGTGGTTATCTATAGCTGCTGTAAGGCATGCTCCTAAAACAGAGCAGATTATTGACTTGTTTTGGCCAAATTTGAATTTTGTCTCATGTTGTAAAGAACACACTCTATCAGTTACACTCTCTAAATTAAACCAGTTATTTTGTGCCCATTCTTCCCCTCCCGGAGAGGGTCTGGCATTGTGTTTTGCTAGTAGAGCATAAAATGCAGTTTTATCCTTTGCACTGGGGTTTTCAATCATTTTTATGAAGGGATGAAAACCACTACAGGGAGGTAGAACTTAATTACACACTGCGACACACAGAACTTGGCTGTATCTCCCTTCGCTTCCCTGAGTGGGTGAAGAGACCAAAATCTGCCTGGGAGGTACTCCTTAAGTTACTTATGGTTGTCTCTCCGCTACACCAAGCAGACCAAATTCATACACATACACCAAAAACAGTTCCCTCTTTTGCACTAAGAGATCCTTTTGTGAATTTCTGAAGACAGAGCCCTCAACTGAGTATGGGGTGCTTTTCACCTAGGCATGTGCAGTTTGCAGGAAATTTGAGTCACCCCTCTTGCTTTCTAGACACCTCTCACCCTTTCAGAGTGTCGGGCGAGGTGCAGCTAGAGCGAAACGTCCTTCCCCTATTACAGACTACACACAACCTTGCAACCCCTTCTGTCTGTCAGGATCCTGTCTGTGACGCCAATTTAAGGTCACGATCCGCTAATACAAGCGGGAGTCGTGATGGTTCATTTACCAATCTCAGCGTGCAAAAGACACAATGGGGATTTCAGTTTTAATCAAACAGTGCACCTTTATTGAGTGCCAACAACATGATTATGCAATAGAGGAGAGACAGAAAGAGATATAAAGAAACAAAGTATAGAAGAGAGAGAGAGAGGGGGGAATAGCTACCAACAGATGAGATGAAGTCCTCGTGGTCCTCTGCCAATAGACTCACCGGCGTCCGTGGGGTGATCTCATCAGGGTTAATTCAGAAAGTCTCTTTATAGTCTTTTTCGAAAGCGAAGGGCAACTGGCCAGGAGGTGAGGAAATCGACAACCATTGTTGTGAGGCCAGGTGCAGGTGTACAGGACAGGTCATTCCTTCTCGCTTCAGTGCAGTCCTTCCCGCCTAGGCAGCAAGAACGGCGCCAGTGCGACCTGTACTGATTTCTTCAGGAACACATACCAGTCTTTAGCGGGCACACCTGCAGGCAACACTTGGCAAACATCCCACCTCAGCCAGGCCAGGACTCCTGTGCAAAAGTACTCTTTTCTTTTTGGGGTTTTTAGGGTTTTCAGCCTCTGTCCTAGTCGATGATCATGAGGCAGATGAGGGATTTTCGGACCGTCTCTTACAGTAGCCCAAGGTCAAACCTACCATACTGACAATCACAAAAGACCTGTCTTGCCATCTCCATCACTGTGTATCACCAAGATGAAGAGGGCGGTGGAGAGAGACAGGCAAGCCCTGGCACCCGCCCCACGCTCTGCTTGGGAGATGGGCACCTGTCCCGTGCAGGGGGGCCCGGGGGACCCATTCAGGGCTACGCAGCTCCATTCCTGCATACTTTTTCAAAATGCCTTTTTTAATTAATGAGAACTGAGTTGCAGGGCATTTGTCCCACCTGAAGAGGAAGAGAGTCCAGCTTCCTGCTTTCGCCCTGCTCTTCCTTTCCCTTCCCGTGTTCGCGGTGTGGGAAAGGTTGCCAGTAAGTTCTAACTCACAGCTTGTTAACACCTTGAGCACATTCATGATATTTTTCAGCGCATCTGAGAAATTGCCAGAAATTTAGTAACTGTACTGTGCCTTATAAACTGCATCTTAAAAGACCCTAACAAATTTATGCTTATACCAGAAAACTACTGAAAGCCATAAGTTGTCTTTTTTTTTTTTTTGGAGTACAGTTGCAGATTGGAAAATCCTGCAAAACTGTGCTTATACCAAAAAGGTCCTGACTGTGAATGGATGTTTTCAATAATGTTTCTCGTTACCATGAGCTATTCTCACAGCTGAATTATGACAAATCACAATGTATTTGCCACACCTTTGTGATCTCTCCAGTACATCCATGTTGCTGTTATTTCATTTACAAATCAGTTGTCTGCTTGCTTATTGTTTTTTAACTGGTATGTGACAAAATTTTTGGTAGCTTTCTTGCACTGATGAAGTCAAGATGAGTTACATTCTGCTGTATTTGACACCTTTAAAGGAACACTCTCCACTCTTACTTTGGTTTTGTTAAATTTAAGTGCTGCTAATATTAAGTTTTGCTAAGTGTAAGTTTGTACAGTTTAAGTGATGCTAAGGCTAAGTTCTACTAAGTTTTCCTTTTATTAAATTTAAGTCATGTCAAGTTCTGTTAATTTGATATTCTGTTACATTTAATGTACTGTTTAAAGTGTTGTTAAGTTTAAGCAAAATCAAGTTTAAGTATGTTCAGTTTAAGTTTTGTTATTTTAAAAGTCTTGTACATTTAAGTTATATTAAGGTTAATTTCTGTTCAGTTTCAGTGATGTTAACTTTAAGTTCTGTTCAGTTTACTTTCTGTTATTTTTGAGTAACATTTATTTTGACTGAAGTTAAGTCTAGCTTCTGCTGAAATATGCTCATTTAAACTGAATGATACAGTTCTTTTGCTACAGAGATAAGAATGAACAGATTGAAACAATTATGATAAAAGATTGGTAATGACTGTTTATGAATATAAGATAATAAGTTGTAAAAATATGTGAAGGTTCAGCTTGTTAGATCCTTAAATTCATTGCAAATTCTGTAGGTATGAATGTTCTGCATTGCTCAATCAAGATGATTATTCATGACAGTCTTTGCTGTTTTATCTTTCATAGGTTGCAGAGAAGGATGAGTAACAATTGTAAGTTATGAATATTATTGATTGTAAGCTGTTCAGTGCTTTGCCTTATTATCTTATATGCATAGATGTGTAGAGAAGTATACTCTCGATTTCTTAGAATAAGTTACTGTAGATGTCTTATGCTCTTAATATAATAGCGTGAATTCACCAGCTTTTCATAAAAGGCTTTAGCCAGAAGATATTATTTGATGTTACACATGTGCGTTTCTTTAGTTGTTTGCAGTTTGTTTATGGTACCATTGATTACTTAGCTAAGGATAAATGACAAAGTCGACTGCTTTACAAACTTTCACATACTGTTGTGTAGCTATCTGTAAGATATGTATCTTTTTAAGAAACTTTCCCAGCTGCCATTACTACAGGTCTGTTTCTAGGATATGTTAGGGAAACCCTTCCAGTTAAGGCCTTGGCTCTGGCCAAGCCCTGGCCCTACCTGGTCCAGAGGCATACCTACAGACCCAGGTGTTTCTGCACTAAAAACGTAATTGAGTCACTCTGACTTGCCAATTTGGGCTTCTAAAAGCTGGACCCCCTTTCGAGGTAAACTTGGGAGCCTTGCCCGGGAAGGTTCTCCAGGTCCTCATTGTGAAACGGGGCTCGCCATCTACTGCAGACTCTGGGTGATGGTACAGTATTTAGGCAATTGAAAGTGCATTGTTCTAAGTTATTATCCTTTTGCCATGTGCTGTGGATTATATGTATTATCCTGTTTGTTCTTACTCAGTGTGACTTTACTGTCTCATTACACGTATTCACTTGCTTTTATCTTGCCTTCACGTTTCCAGTGACAGATGTGCAGGTTATCACAAAACAAAAGGGGGAAAATGGCTCCCCAAGAGCATTTGGATAATGCAATATTTACGCTAAAAGTTTTTGCAGGCAGAACATCAATTTGATCCCCAGCAGAGCGATGCCAGTCTGAAGATTTGTGTGTGTGAGACCAATTTCTAAAAAGGCTTTACGTAACAATCCACAATTGGGTGTGTAATGACAAGGCCTAGCTGATTTACTAACCTAGGAAAGAAGGTATGCATGTCTTTTACTGCCAGCAGCTCTAACATGGTTACCTGCCTGACCTGACAAACATCAATCGCCTCCGAGAAAATGAGGCCCAGTGAGAGGAAAAATTACCTATTCACCATCCAGCCCTCGTGGCTAAAGCAGGAGCAGAGGTAGGGCTGCCAGGAATATGGCTGTACCTGGGAGCTTACGGAGGTAGCCTGCCAACTGCCTTATGTCCTACTGCGTCTACCATCATGTTACTGTGTTCCTGCTGAACTTCTTCAGCTATTCCCTGTTCCATGCTTCCAGAAAGGCATTTGGTAATGTTAAAGTCAGCATTTCCAGCTAATGGACTTTCTCCTGCCTAAACAGCACAGCCCCTGAGCTCCAGCCATATGAGCTTTGGAACAGTAGCCATTTACTGCCAAGTGCAGAAGAAGCAGCAGCTCTCTCTCTGGGAACACTGGACACTATCTTTTTGATTTCCTATACTGTGGGTCTCTTTGTCAGTGGCATGGTTGTTCTTGATGAGTTTTTATTGATTATGATCTGTATTCCATGTATTTTATCCTGTGACCAGCAAATGACCACTAATGGTCTTAGTAAGATGATGGCTTTACAGATGCAGACTGTTTCAACGTTAGAATACATGAACCCTTTGCTTAAAAGACAAAAAAGGGGGAGATCTTACATACAGGTAAAACCTTATAAAATGAAGGGCCTGTTGCCTTTGTAAAATCATGGCTCAGGCCTGTTACTTCTGCTAGAGAAGGACCGTGGGAAAGTGTGGAAACTGACAGCTGGTCAGAAAGCTTCACAGACATTGATCTGAGCACAATTACTCTTTACCCTTGAGAATTCAGCTTGCACCCATGAGAACTTTAACATCAACAGAAGCAAGAAGCCAAACCAAGAGAAGAAAACATGGAGCTGTCCGTGGGATGTTGTTTCTAGCTTAGATTTGTTTTCTTATGGGTGGTGGTTGCGACCTACCAATAAGTTTTAAGAGGTGTTAATGTAGATGCCTATGAGGACACAGCACGAGTGCCAAGAGACTATATAAATGGAAACTTTGTAGAATAAAATGTTTTTTCTGTCTTTTTACCTTCTGACTGAGTTGGTGTGCATTATTCGTGAGTGTCGCATCCGTCTCAACAGCGACAGGAAAGAGGCATAGCTGAATTAGAGGTAGAAAAACATGCTGCGTGATTATCGTGTGTTCACCCAGTGGTGTGTGGTGATTGGTTGAATTAAGCTTGTTGTGTTTTAACACTATGTAAACAGCTAAGAAACTATAAAAGACGCTGTGTGGTATTACAGGTAAGCTTTTTGCCTTCTGAATGGAGTTGGTGTGTGTGATTCACGAGTGTCGCATCCGTCTCAACTGCAACAACAGAGGCATTATCAACTTGTCTAATTGGGCTAGTAACCTGCCCATCATCAGAGCCTTCAGCGATTGGCTCTGTGCCGGACATAGGTTTCGAGCAGCTCTTCCTGCCCACTAAAAACTAGACTGTTTTTAAACTAGCACAAAAAGGTCAGTGAATGTTTGCAAACCCACTAAATTACTCATCACAGTGTCCACCCTGATGATATTATTACTTGGCGTGTGGTATACTTGGCTTTGCAACAATTTAAGGAAGCTGATAGCATCCTTGTGGATGCTCCGCCTGCACCCCCCTCAGATACTGTTGTTTTTGTTAATGAGACATGGCCTGAGGAAGATGATCTGGGGAGAGAGGATCCTTTTGATCCTGTTTCGGCTGACCCTGAACAAGAACCAGATTTATATCCTCCTCTAGCCCCAGTACATGCTATGGCAGCAGCTGCTCCTAGCGCGGAAGAAATATTACAAGCTGCACACAAAAAAGTTGTGGCAACTATTTCACAAACTCAACCACAACCTTATGCCACGTCTTATTCCTCTAGCGACTATGATGAGGAAACAATGCCACTTATAGGACCTGAGCCAGAAAGATTTATACAGAAATGCTGAAGGTGGGCTTTGGAGGAGGGTGATACTGAATTTTTTCAAGCAATGCCTGTTGTATATCGTAATCAAAACCCACATCGCAAACAATTGTCATATGAAATGGTAAAGGAACTGAGGAAATCGGTGAAGGAAAATGGTTTTACAATCCTCCTTTACTGTGAATTTACTAGATGCAATTGTGGAAACACATTCTGTGTTACCGGTGGATTGGAAATCTCTTTTTAAAACAATTTTAACAGGAGGGCAATACTCTGTCTGGCGGATGGAATTTGTAGATTTGGCTCAAACTCAGGTGTTGAATAATGGTAATCAACAACCACCAATCAGTATAACTGCCCCTCAACTTTCTGGTATGGCATGTATGCTACCGCTCGTGCACAAATACAAAAACCACCACAAGGGTGGCAACAAGCTACTGTTATTGCTCTAGGTGTGCTACAAAAAGTACCTGATACAAAAAAATTAGAGCCCGATGTCTTGGGGTGACTCTATCATATGTATCCCCTATCAAGCTCTATAAAAAATAATTAAGGTTGTGGGGGTTATAGGGCGATTGGAGGTAGCTGCTGTGTACCCCAAATCGTCTCTTGAGAGGGACAATTCAGGTGCGGACTGGGCCACTAGCAAACTACCCTTTCTGCCCTGCGCAGCTGGAAGGCGGTGGTGGCATGCACCCCACACCTAAGCTGGATAGCTCAAATATTGCCAGAGACAAGGAGTCAAGGAGGGCACTCCGCTTAGCCCCTGTTCCACGATCAGCTTTAATCATCTGCAGAGGTGGGCAGCGAAGAGAACGACAACGTGGTCTTTCACAGTCTCATCTGAGGGCATGGGGGCGGTACAAAGGCAGGGCCAGGGAAGGCAGCCAATGAGCAGAGGGAAGGGGCAGGGCAGGGGACCAGGTAAGGGAGCAGCCACACAGGCTGCTGGGAGAGGTAGTTTTACTTAAACAGAGTCTAGGGGGTAAGGTTACATCCCAACTGCAAGGACTTGTGGGAGAGGCTTTTCCTTTACAGAGGTAAAAAGGTATTTTTCAAATGCCTGAGTTTTTCCACCATCTGGCCTCAGCCACTTTAGAGCTCTCTGGCTCACCAGCTGGCCCAGTGACCGCAACATCTCCCCCTTCTGTATTCAAAGGAAAGGCCTCTCCTATTTACTTTAGCTCCTGGATATGGGGGTTGTGGGGTAGGGAAACACAAGGGGATAACATACAAGGGAACTTGGGTTCTCAGATTTTTTTTTTGAAAAACAGCCTGGAGGTAGCACGATTGGATGTTCATGTGTCCAGAATTTTGCGCCGTCGTCTTCTCCAGGCGGCACTCGTTTCTTTGTCTGGGGTCTCCTTGTCGCAGTCTGGGGTGTTGTCTGTTGTTTCCTCAGGGGCTGTCACCGATGGTCCAAGGTATGGCTTTACATTCTTTCCAGGTATCCATCGGGATCCTGAAGGCGTGGAAACACAAGCGTATCCCCTCCCCCATACAATTAGTGGAAAAGGGCCTAATATCTGATGACTTTCTGGATCTTTGATCAACATTGGCGGTTGTTCTTTCAATTTGGCCTGGGTCGAATTAGTGAAATGCCGAAATACTGGGGGAGTAGGCTCTGAGAACAAATTATTTAAGAAATTTATTGTGAACAGGGCCTTGCAGAGTCTCACAACGGGAGAATTGACCTCTGTCCCTCCTTTCTGTTGGTCCAGGACTCTTTTAAAAGTTTGATGAGTTCTTTCAACTATAGATTGACCTGTGGGGGAGTGGGGAATGCCTGTGGTATGCTGGATACCCCACAAACTAAAGAATTCCTTGAGTTTGTTAGAGACATAAGCTGGACCATTATCGGTTTTTATTTCTGCAGGGACACCCAGGGTGGAAAAGGCAAGGAGAAGATGTTTCATAACATCCTTTGCCTTTTCTCCAGCATGAGCTGATGCGAAAACAGCTCCAGAAAAATGTATCAACGGAGACGTGTACATATTTCCATCTTCCAAATTGTGGGACATGGGTTACATCTGTTTGACAGATTTCACAGCTACTTAGACCCCGGGGGTTAACCCCGGAACCTACCGATGGCACCTGGTAGCTTTGGCAGCTGGGACAGGTTGCCACAATTGCCCTTGCCTGCTCTTTAGGCAGTTTAAACATTCTCATGAGGGCTGGAGCGTTCTGATGGTAAAACTGATGGCTCAGTTTCGCTTGAGCAAATGTGTTTGGTACGTTGAGGACTTGCACCAGCATTGCAAGAGTGTCCGCCCTCCGATTCCCTTCGGCAACAGGCCCAGGGAGATCGGTGTGTGACCTCACATGCATTACATGGAAGGGATGCTTTCGGTGGGAAAGCAGAAAAACAAGCTTCGAAAGCAACTTATACAATTTTGGGTTAGACACTTCTCTTAACAAAGCGTGCTCTGCTCTAGCAATTACTCCAGCTACATAAGCTGAATCTGTCACCAGATTAGTAGGTTCTTCAAACCTCTCGAAAGCGCTAACTATTGCTGCCAATTCTGTGATTTGCGGGGAGCTATCCACTACCTGGACGTCAGACTCCCACATCTGCGTTCTGGGGTCCTTCCACGTCATCACTGATTTGTGCAAACTCCCTGAACCATCCGTAAAGACTGTGAGAGCTTTGAGAGGGGTTTGGCTTTGAAGTTCCTTTGGAACCAATTGAAATGCTGAATTGAACAATTTATGTTTTGGATTATGAATTGAGATCTTGCCTGAGTAGCTGTCTAGGGCAAACTGGAGGTGCTCATTTGTCTGGAGCAAGTGCTCCAAGACACCAGTTTTCAGTGGCAAATAAATGCATGTGAATTCACACCTCGCAAGGGTACGGAGGCCTGCTCTGGCTTTCATAATCAGTTGTGCCATCAGCTCTTGTGGTGTGGTGATAGTTTTGCATGGCTGATGCGGCAAGAAGACCCACTCTAATATAAGAAGAGGGTCTTTTTGTTCATCATCGCACTGAAAAATCAGCCCATGCATCTTGGGCGACTTACCCAAGATGATGAAACTAAAGGGCAGTTCAGGGCTGGTCCGATGGGCCTGGCGAGAAGACAGGGCAATCTGTACCTTTTCAATGGTTTCTCGGTCTTCTTCTGTGATGGCTTGAGGGGAGTCCAGGTCCTCGCAGCCTTTCAGGAGGTTGAACAGCGGAGCCAGCTCCTCTGTTGTGAGTCCCAGCAGAGGACGAACCCAGTTAATAGAACCACAAAGCTGGTGCAGGTCCCTGAGAGTCTTTGGGTTGTCTGATGGCAAGCTGCTGGGGCACAATGGTTCGTTCACTGATACGAAGTCCCAGATAAGTCCAAGGACAGGTACGCTGAATCTTTTCCTGCTGTATTTCAAACCCTGCCTTTTCGATGGCCTGAACAGTTTTTTCTAGAGTCAAGTTCAGGTAAGCATTGTCTGGTGCACAGATTAATACATCATCCATATAGTGGAGGATAATGGACTTTGAGAACTCTTTGCGAAGAGGGGACATGACACGGGCAACATACCATTGACAGATTGTGGGCAAGTTCTTCATTCCCTGGGGAAGAGCTCGCCAGTGGTACCTCCGTAATGGAGCTTGTCGATTAATAGATGGAACAGAGAAAGCAAACCTGGGAGCATCATGGGGGTGCAGAGGTATATTGAAAAAGCAATCTTTGATGTCTAACACAGCAAGCTTCCATTCTCGGGGAAGCATAGAGGGCGAGGGTAACCCTGCTTGCAAGGGACCCATATCCTCTATAACATCATTAATTTTTCTGAGATCTTGGAGGAGCCTATACTTGTCTTTGCCAGGTTTTTTTATTACAAAGACAGGAGAGTTCCAAGGGCTGTTGGTTGGAACAAGATGACCCTTGGCAAGCTGCTCCTCTACGAGAATTTCAAGAGCGCGTAATTTTTTCTGCTGACTGGGGCCACTGTTCGGTCCAGATAGGCTTATCTGTCTTCCAGGTAAGACGAGGGACAGTGCTCTTTACAGTGGCCCCTGCTAGAAATCCTGTGGCTTTGGGATTTCTAGTCGAGTTCCCCACTGGGAGAGGAGGTCTCTGCCCCAGAGTGTAAATCCAGAGTCAATTACAAAGGGCCGGACTGTGGCCACATGACCATCAGGTCCTTCTATCACAATGTTGTTAACACTCCTCATAGAAGTAGCTGAACCTCCTATCCCAGTGATCCTCCCATTCATTGGTTTGATGGTCCAGTCTTTGGGCCACTCAGCCCGAGAAATGATAGTTACATCAGCTCCTGTGTCTACCATACCCATCAAGTAAGCAACAGCTTTCCCGTTACGCAGTTTACAATGCAACATGGGTTTGTCCCTACCCACAACGTCTGCCCACCATATGGACGGTGTTCTGTGGCACCGTGGGAATTCCTGGGGGAGTAGGATGGCCTGTGCAATGATTGTCCCTTTGCTCATGAACCAGGGAGGGTTATTACAAGAAACGGTAACAGTAATTTCACTGTTTGAGTCCACAGTCTGTACCTCGGGACAGATAAAAAGTTCAGGTGATCCATGCATAGGGTCTCCCCTGATCGGAATGTCTGTAGTCTATCCAAAAATCCAATTTGTCCCACAGTTATTGTGTGTGGTGCATTGTCCTCAAAGAGAAAAGAAATCTCACTCACCAGGGCTTGATGAGTTCCCGTTTGCTTACACTTCTGAGACCTGTCTTGCAGGCTGGAAGCGTGGTGGGGGGGAAATTGCTCGACATTTCATGTCATCACATGACGAGGCTAATTCGCACTCCAAATGAAGTTTTTTGACGGTTTCTGATGGTACTTGCATTTGTGGCAGTCTGAGGGGACAGGCTTGGAATTCCTGTTATACTCTTTAGGTACAGGGACAGGGGCAGCCGGGGCAGGGACACACGCGGTTGTGGGGGGTGGGGTCAAAGCCGGGGGGGAGGGTTGCCACAGCTGGGACACACGCAGCTGCAGGGGAGGGGGCCGGGGCTGGGGTGGGAGGGACCGGTACGGGGATGCACGCGGCAGCGAGGGAGGGGGTCGTGGGTGGGGGGGGAGGGGCCGGTACAGGGACCTGCATCGCCGCGGGGGTTGTGAAAGCGGCTGGGGAGGGGGAGGCTGCCGCAGCGGCCCCCATCCCTGGGGGGGAGGGGGTCAGGACTGGAGGGGGAGGCTCGGTGGCCGGGGGAGGGGCACAGCAGGCTTGTGGGGGAGGGGGGGCCAACGGAAGAACAGCGACCAACGCAGGAGGCAGGGTTAGGGAGGGGACAAGGGTTCCCGTCAGCGCGGGGGAATTCAGCATGGAAGATAACATGCCTGAGGCTAACATGTGCATTTCAGTATTTTTGCTTCTTTTTAGAATGAATTCTACAGGGACTTGGGGGATGGGAAAGAGAGTAGAGGGTCTCTCCGAGTCAGGGTCATCAGGCCCGACCTGAAGAGAGGCTAGGGGAGACCCAGAAAGATGAAGGGTGAAATAAATGAATTAACAAGCTAAAAATTTTAGCTACAAAGTATTGAACATTTATTAGTAGAACAAAGGCAAATACAGCGCTGGGCGCTTAGCAATCAGCCAGAGGCGCAATCTTATTCACTTTTTTGTGAGCTTAAGTATCCTCTCAAACTGTTACATATTCATTAAGCTTAAAAGATAATTTACACTTCACTTCTACTTCCCAACCTCTTTGCACCCCTCTCCCGCCAGCAAGGCGCCTCTCCGGTCCTCTGGATCTTGAAGGATTGAAGGCAGGAATCCCCTTCTCAGTTGTAACTCAGTTTATTCGACAGTTTCTTTGGGAGGTGTGAGCTTTTAGTGAGATAACAGACTTCCTGGGATGTATGCAGTTTATCTTCTTTGTTTCTTTAAGATGTCTTGATCCCGGGCTCTGTGGTTTATCAACTTAAAGAACATTTATCACTATGTATTCACTACTACATTTCTCAGTTTATTACAACTATTTCGAAGTTACAATTCACTCTAACCTTGTTTCTACTATATTTTACCTTAACATTATTTCTACCTAGTACATTATTACTTGTAAATGTTATCCTATTACATACGAAAGCCAACATTTATCATCCACTCATTTTTCAAAATTCCCCCCTTTTTTCTTTTTATCAGTTATGTTGGCTTGAGCAATAATTGTTATTCAAACTTTACTGTTAAGTTCGAAATTCCTACAGATTAATCTGGCTTCTTCAAGAGAGTCCCCAGAACTGTTTTGTTTCTTCAGTACCATTATCTTTTGTGTTGTCACCGGAGTGGTCTGTTGCGGGTCCATAGGCATAGTGATTACTTGCATGCCTTGGACAACACTTGTAATTAGTCGGATAAAACAGGGAATTAAGCAAGGGAGGAATACCAAACCAGCTGTTGCACACAAAAGGAAAAAGGCTAGTTTCTTCCACCATGCAGTTCCTAGTAATTTATCCCACCACCCAGTTTCTAGTATTGATTCCCATTTTTGAACTGGTACATGAGCAACTTTCCGTATGTCTGTAGCAATATCGAGTATAGCTTGACCGTTATCAGTTATTTGCAGGCAACAGTCGGAGGAATTAAATTTTCCACATACTCCTCCTTCCTCTGCTGACAAATAGTCAAGAGCTAGACGGTTTTGGTACGTCATTGCACTGGTTTGGGATAACTGTTCAGTGACTAGTTCTAAAGCTGAGGACATTTTGTTGCTAATTATTTCAACCACTGCTTGAAGTCTTATTATCCTATTTAGCATATAAATGGGGGTTCTATACCCCCATGAACCATCTTGAGCCCAGGTGGCTGGGCCATAATACTGTATTATTCTTTCGGCAGGCCATTCTTCGTTTTTCCAGTTTTGGGTGCCTCCTATATTATCACTCCATTTCTGAATACCTTCTATTGAACTCCGTTTTTGTCTTTGTAGATCTTCATAAACTGGAATGCCTAAATTTTTCCCTACTGCTTTTGGCAGTAGGAAAAATCCTGGCTGAATAGTTCCAATTGTACAAACCCCTCTCCAATCTTTGGGAAGTTTAGTATAAGCTTTTCTCCCACAAATCCAAAAGAGTCCATTGGGAGCATCCCATGGTATGTTAACACTGCTACTACGGCTCCAGTAATTATGCAACTCTGCCGTGCCTGCAAAAGGACTGATGAAGTCATTGTTGCTACTGTTACACCAAAATAAGGTTGTGTTTCCCTGGATACTACAATTTTCATTTGGCTGGTTACTCAGTTTCCAGTAGCCATTAGGGGTTTCGGGTGACCACCAGCGGTGTGTTACATTTGTGAACAGAGTTCTTTTACACGAAATTTTTCCTACCCACATTCTATAGATTGCTTGGCCCTCTCTCCCAATGCATTCCTCACCCATTACTCCTGAATTCAGCATCCATCCCTCAGGACGGTGTTCTCTGGATATTTTGGTTTTATTCCATAAAAGAATTTCAGGAACAGTTAGGCTAATTCCTTTCCATGGCCACAGTTCTGTTGTCAATGCACCCCCACATATCCAACAATCACTGACATTTAGTGCTTGAGCTATTCGTTCCATTAAATCTATAAACAGATTTTCGCCTATTGGTGGGAGAGGTAGTGTCTCTTTTAGCTGCTCTTTAACCTTCTTATAAAGGGAGTCTGAGAGAGTTGGGAGCGGCTGGGTCTGTTTCGGGATGCTTTTGAGTCTGCACTCGCTGTTTTATCAGTTCCTTTTAAAATCTGTCTTGTGCACCCCCACCGTCTGAAATGCCCCACATTCCTGCTTTAGCAAAACAAACATATTGTCCTTTCGGACACGGTAGTCCAAGCTGGTGTCCTTCCGAGGATTTTAACTTGGCTACCCATAGTGAGTGTTCTCCATAGTTACAAGTTTCTAGGGAAGCTTCATAGTAACATACATCATTTACTGTCGTGTGCCAGGTCAGATAAGAAGCACGACTGCCTCATCTTATAAGGGAACTGCACTTGGTGCAGGGATTTGCTGGATTCGCGCTGCTTGGGGTTACCCCTGCAAAAATACATGCGAAAATTAGGATCGTCACAGCTGTAATCAGAGGTCTGGTATGGCGTACACCCCCTTGTCCCATGCCCTCCGAGGTTGCAGCTCGTGGCCGGACTACGTCTAAGGCGGGTGTAGAGGCCAATCCAGGCTTGCCCTCCTTACGCTGCTTATCCCATTTCCATGCAAACCGCACTGCATATGAATGCAATGATTTCTCCCACCTTTCCTCAGGAATTTCCAAAATTTCAGGTAGAAGCAACTCCCACCCACACAGAACTTGCACTATCACAGCATTCTCTTGGTCTCTTTGTCCTTTATAATCTCGGCAGTTCAGACAGTGGGGATGCCTTTTTATTGAAGAACAATACCACTTACTCAAGCACTTAACACACTTGCACAATACCCATGCTTGGTGATTTAAATGGGGATGTTTTAGGCAAGAAAGCCGAAGCCGCATACCTTGGGCCCTTCGGTTGTTAACGCTTTCCTCCCCCCGTCCCTTGTGAGTTTGCATTATCCTTTTGCTAATAGCACTGAGTGTCTTGCCGGCAGTCAGGTGTTAGGTCGATGTTCTTTTATCTGGGATATTGTAGCTTCCCACTCCTCCTTAGGTATTTCCCACCACACAGGGATTTTTAGTTCCCTCCCACAAGTTAGGGTTACAATCTCTGTTTGGTACAGACGCTCACGGAATGCATTCGGGCGGTTGGAACCACCGCGGCACTGTGGGCACCGAGGCTGTCGCTTATGGGCAATACAATACCAATTTTGCTTACAGATTATACACTTATACTCGACCCAGCTACAGTGTCTACTATTAGGATGAATCAAGCAAGGTATGTGGACAGACACTGGTGGAGGCCGTAATAATGTTTTTGAGATCGGGGTATAATGTAATTTTTTTATACAGATCACAAGCCAGTGCAAACACGTTAGGACCCTCTGTTTGATATAGTTCAGATCCTCCGGTTTGAAGCGGAACTGTTTTTCCCCAAGAGGAATAGCGCAAGAGCCTTAAAAACTTGCCTTGATGGTATCTGGAACTACTGATACAGGCTTGGTTTTACTTCCTCATTATTTACAACACTTAAATTCCTTCGTGGATTGTGTGGGCTCTCCCAGTTCATTACCCTCCCGTCCGCGCTTAAAAGTTAATTTTGTATCACCCGGTGTAGATATTAGAGTCCACTCCTCAGGTTCTTCCACGGGTCCTTTGATTCGGCTCGCGTGGATCCATCCTCGCTCCTTGGTTCGAATCGCCGCTTCGGTCGTCAGCAACACCTGGAACGGACCTTCCCATTGTGGAGCCAGGGTCTGCTCTTTCCATGTTTTAACCATTACGCATTCCCCCGGGTGAATATTATGGATTTTGAAGTCTAAAGCGGCGGTCTGAGGAATCATTCCTCTCGCCCGCAAGTTTTCTAACGTTTGAGCAATTGCGGTGATATATTTTTTAACGCTCGCCTCCCCTTCTTTGTAAGTAGCGGTTTTGTGTTGGGTAGTCAAAAAGGGGAGCCCAAACATCATTTCATAGGGGGACACTCCCAAGTCTGATCTGGGTTGTGTCCTGACCCTTAGTAGTGCCAAAGGTAAACACCTTATCCAGGACATCTGAGTTTCAATCATCGATTTGGTTAAGGTGTTTTTTAGAGTTTGGTTCATTCTTTCTACCCGACCCGAACTTTGAGGGTGCCATGGGGTATGCAAATCCCACTCTATTCCCAGGGCCTGTGTTGTTTGCTGTAGAACCTTTGATGTAAAATGTGTTCCCCTATCTGAGTCTATTTTGTTAACCATTCCATACCTGGGAATAATTTGTTCCAGGAGAGTTTTGCATACCATGTTAGCTGTAGCTCTGACGGTTGGGACAGCCTCTACCCAATGAGTTAAATGGTCTACTATTACTAATAAAAATTTCCATCTCTGTACCTGGAGAAGTTCAGTAAAATCTACTTGAATGCTTTGAAATGGTCGCAGGGTTAACTCACGCCCTCCCAGTGCGGTTTTTCTCATATTCTTTTTATTTACCCTCTGACATGTTATACAGTTTTTAGTAACTTGTTTGGCTAACCCAAAAATCCCAATGCACCCATAATTCCTCAAAAAATGATCACATAGGGCTTGAGTTCCCCAATGAGTCTTTGAATGTATATCCTCCAATATTCTCCTAGCAAGGGGAGAGTCTGTAAGTTAAGTAACTGTCTCCCGTCAGGGAGTTTCCATTTCCCAGACTGATCTTGCTCCCCCCCATCTTACGAAGTTCTTTTTCCTCTGCTTCACTAAATTCTGGGAGTTCTAATTCTTCCTTGCTTGGAGTTAGGATTAACATGACTTTTTCGCTACCATTTTCTGCCGCGTCTCTAGCCTCCTGATCTGCTAGATTATTTCCTCTTATTTCTAGGGTCCTCCCTTTTTGGTGTCCTTTAATATGCACCACAGCTATTTCTTTAGGCAATTTCAATGCTTCTAAGACCTCTAAAATAAGTCCTTCGTGAATCAACCCCTTTCCCCTTGAGTTTAATAATCCTCTTTCTTCCCAGATTTTCCCAAAAGTGTGTACTACTCCATATGCATATTTTGAATCCGTAAAGATCGTCCCTACTTTCCCTTCTAATAACCTCAAGGCTCTATTAAGAGCGTACAGTTCACAAGACTGGGCTGACCAGTGACCAGGCAATTTTCCCTTTTCCTTAAGTCCCATAGTTCTCCCATCTACCACTGCATACCCAGACATTCACTGCTCCTGCTGGCACCGGGAAGATCCATCCATGAATACCTTCTCCCCGTCCGGTAATTCACATTCCATTAGGTCTTCCCGTATTTTAGTTTGTGTGCCGGTTTGGCTAAAATTTAGCAATATATTTTTTAAAAGATGATGTATTAAATTTAAAGGGGAGGGAGATGAAAGTCTGAGAAACCCCGTCTCCTCCTCTTTTAACAAACTGAGTGCAATTACCAGTAAACTTTTAAAACCGGCTACTGAAACTAGGACTGGGGTTAGGATGGAGAAATGACCTATTATACACGCTTTGAACAACTGCTTGTACCTTTGTTGACTTCTTATAAATCATAATTACTGAGCAAAGCAAAATAGAAATCCGGATTCGTGCCCCTGCTCTGTAAAAGTTTCTTATTAGCCACAGGATCAGACTAAGTTGTGGATAGGCAAACAGGGACTAAAAAACCACCAGTACCTCAAGCATGCCTAGGGACTAAAAAGATGTGAGTATATCTAGCTAGAGAGACATTATGAACTTAACTAACATTGTAACTACTTTACCCCGACACAAAGTAGTTAAATTTAAACTAAGAATGTAATTAGTACAGGTTTTTTTACTTTCCTTCGAATCCTGCCGACTACGCCAATAAGAATTTGTGCCGGTTTGGCCAAATTCTAGCAATATATCTTTTGAGAGAAAACCAGGTTACAACCACCCTTCCCCCCCCCACAGGGTTCGGGGAAAAAAAAATTTTTCCTCGAAGGAAAGTGAATGAGATAAGAACTATTTATTTAACAAACACACAGGAAAAGGATAATAATGCTAAATAATGAAATGAAATTTCTCGCTATAGAGAGAAACCTGGGAAGATTTTAGAGTCCTTTTGTAGGTGTGGTTTCTCTCCTCCTCGGAGCTGGGTCGGCGAGGGCCCACCCCCGGGCCTCGGGGAGGAAATTCTCCCGATGTGTTCTGATGTTGTTGAACAGTCCAGAAGAGAAGAAGGGAAAAACTAAAGTCCCAGGAAACAAGGTTCAGCTTTCTGTCTCACGCCGGGAAGAGAAGAAAAAAACTCGAAACTGCTGGCTGAAGAAAGCAAGCAGGGTGCTCCCTCTTGCTCCTGCAGCTAGAGAACGCAGAGAGAGTGTAATCTCTGTGTCCTTGGGAAACTGTTTTGAAAAGTTCGTTTGGTTTTTTTCTTTTCTCCAGCTCAGTTTAAAGGCACAGAAAAGGCACAATATTACTTTTTGGGCATAGAGCATGATAGGGGATACACATGATAGAGTCACCCTAAGACAGTTTGATAATCTATTAGTTCTAAACAATTATGGGTAACATTCCCTCCTGCTTCCCCATACAAAACTGAGCAGGATTCACATGGCTACTTGTGGAAATGGTCAGATTTGGAGTTTCTAGGAGTATTGTTTCATACTTTAGCATCCTTGAATCTGTGAGCCATTTCTCAGCTTTCTGGTTTAACACTGATCGCACAGCATGTGGGGTGTATACTGTTAGGGTACCACTAAACGTGAGCTTCCGAGCTTCTTCTACTAACAGTGCTACAGCCGATATAGCTTGTACACAAACTGGCCACCCTCTGGCCACAGGATCTAATAATTTAGACAGAAACGCTACAGGTTTCCTGGACCCCCCCCATTCCTGTGTAAGAACCCCATGGGCTACTCCTTCATTTGAATCAACAAATAACTGAAAGGGTCTGGCCACATCTGGTAAGCTTAAAACTGGAGCTTCCGTAAGTTTCCCCTTTACTATTTCTAACCTCTGATCATCCTCTGGAGTCCAACAGATATTATCTTCACCGATCAGCTTCTCATACAAAAATTTGACCACTTTGCTATATTCTTCAATCCACAATTTACAGTACCCCAATAATCCCAGTAGTTTTCTAAGCTCCCTTTTGGTTTGTGGCGGGGGAAGAGATAATATACCCTGCACCCTTTCAGGATCTAGCTTTTTACTCCCCCGGCTTAACCAGTGTCCTAAGTATTTCACTTCTTCTTCTACAAACTGTAGTTTTTTCTTTGAAACTCGTAGCCCCTTTTTCCCAAGGAAATTTAACAAATTAATGGTGGTATTCTGGACTGTTTCCTCATCTGATCCTGATATTAATAAATCATCTACATATTGTAAAATGAGTATCTCTTCACTTCACTCAAAGGACATCAGGAGAGCCTCTAAAGCCTGTCCGAACAGATTCGGAGATTCTGTGAACCCCTGAGGCAATCTAGTCCACTGTAATTGTTGTTTTCTTCTTGTCTCAGGATCCTCCCATTCAAATGCAAAGAAGTCTCTACTGTTCTCTGCCAGTGGGCAAGCCCAAAATGCATCCTTTAAATCTATCACACTGTACCATGTGTGACAGGGAGGGATATGGTTCAGAAGTGTGCAAGGGTTGGATACGACAGGAAACCGTGTATGTGTTCTTTTGTTAACCTCTCTCAAATCTTGGACTAGCCTGTATGTCCCATCAGCCTTTTTTACCGGTAATATCGGGGTATTGTGAGGTGACATGCAGGCTTCTAATGTTCCTTCTTGCAGCAATTTGTCTATCACCGGTTTTAACCCCATCCTTCCTTCCTTAGATATTGCATATTGCCTTACCCTTATGGGGTGAGATGGATGTTCTATAATTATTTCTATTGGTTTCATGTCTATCTTCCCTCTATTATTTTCGGATGCCCACACTTCTGATTCAATTTTATCCTCATCCTCATTAGTTAAAGTTAAAATCTTTGCTTTCATTTGACCCTCCTCTGGGAGTACACCTATACCCAATAATAATTGCAAATCTCGCCCCAATAAATTTCGTCCGGCACCCGGGACTAACAATAAGTTTCCAGTAGCGAATCGGTTAGGGCCTTCCACATGTACATTTTCGATTAAGGGAACCTTAAACCCTTCACCCTTTGCCCCTATTGCACTAATAACCTTTTTACTTACACAACACCCTTCAGGAACTTTTAATACACATGTTCTGTCTGCTCCGGTATCTACTAAAAATTCCATTTCCTCCTCCTGGGGTCCTATTTTTAATTTTATCAAGGGCTCTGTTTGATGTTTCGACCCCAGTATAAAAAGCTCCTGACGTCCCTATGCTATCTCCCCTTCAAACGCTTTCACATCCCTAGCACGCCTCAGGCAATTCCTTCTTAAATGCCCTGGAATCCCACAATAATGACAGTTAAACGTTCGGTTCCCGCTCGTCTTGCCGGTTTCTCCGTTGTTATTCCCCCAGGAGTCCCTGACCACTTCGCTGAATGCTGTACCGACCCCTTCCCTTTCTGGACATCCCCCCCTTTATTTGCTTCCTTCATAGTAGCAACCATGATTTTCGCTTTGGCCTTTGCTTTTTCTTCATCCCTCCGGACATACACTTTCTGGGCTTCCTTTAATAATTCCTGCAGACCCCTTTCTTGCCAATCTTCTAATTTTTCTAATTTTTTTCGGATGTCTGGCCAAGAATGACTAACAAAATTCACTTTAAGTACCGTCTGTCCCACCGGACCAGAGGGGTCGATGCCAGAAAATTGTTGCATTGTTTTTCTGAGCCTTTCCAACCATTCTGTGGGGGTTTCGTCCTTCCCCTGTCGGCTATCGAATGCCCGAGCTGCATTTTGTCCTCTCGGAGCTGCTTCTTTTATCCCTCTTAGAATTAGGTTTCGAAAATCAGCCATGTTCTGTCTACCCTGGGGTTGATTCTGGTCCCATTGAGGATTCTGAAGAGGCATTTTCTGATCAGTGGGAACCCCCTGTTGGTTTTCCCTTTCCCATATTCTCATTCCTGCTGCTCTAATCATTTGTTGTTCTTCTGGGGTAAATAATATAATTGACCACATCTCTTCCCAGGTATATATGTTTGGCCCCAGAAATTGATCAAACTGTTCCGCAAGACCCAAGGGGCCTTCTAGTAAAGCTTTCATCTCCTTTTTACAACTTCTTACTTCTGCCGAGTTTAAAGGAACATTTACAAATCCAATTCCTCCCTGTGGTCCCCCCAGAGGAACCTCCCTCAAAGGAAACAACTTTTCCTCTTCCTTTTCTTCCCTTACTCTTGAACGCGTAACCCGGCGACATGACTGAGAGACTTCTTCCCTAAGCGGGGCTTCCTCTCCCTGTGGTAGGAGTTCCCCTTGTAGCGGAACTTCCCCATTGACAGGGCTATAAGGCAGAGGAAGATGTTCTAAAGGTTCCCATTTGCCTCCCTCTGGCTTTGTTTTATCCTCTTCTATCTTCATAATTGTTGTAGG
Organism: Lycocorax pyrrhopterus obiensis; assembly: GCA_014706295.1. Classification (NCBI taxonomy): domain Eukaryota; kingdom Metazoa; phylum Chordata; class Aves; order Passeriformes; family Paradisaeidae; genus Lycocorax; species Lycocorax pyrrhopterus. The sequence continues at coordinate 5,742,456 of JACSVZ010000030.1, read as the reverse complement.
TTTTACCTCTGATCCTTTCCAACATGCAGCATATTCACATTCTTCCGGATTATACGGCCTCTTCCCATTAACATATACATTTAATGCTTGGCACATCCAACCTTCGCTAGAACCATATTTTGGCCAGCATAGATTATCAGACCTAATTTTCTTCCCGCCCATACCATCATACAGAAGTTTATCATTTTAACTTTATCCTTCTCTTTGGTAATGCTAGATTCATCCCAATACTTTATCATAACACCCAGTGGACTATCGGGTGGTATATCATCCAACACTTTTTTGCCTTTCTTGGGATTTACCTTACTTACTTTCTGTCCCATATTGCTTAACTTCTTGCCCGTTATTCTACCTCTTACACACTTTCATTAATTTCTGATTTACCTTCCCAAACAGTTCTCTCCCTTCAGATAAAAAGACAGAACTACAAAGAAAACTATTTCTACAAACTGCACTCCAGCCAAACAGAACCGAACCACCAGTGACGCTATACAAATAATAAAACTACCAATATCTATATTGTCAAGTCAAACGAATGTAACTAAACACCAAAACCAAACTCTCAATAAATCTGCACAACAAAGCCAAAGTCCCTTTACCTTAGATAATTCTAGTCTTAACCAGATTTCCCAGTGGACTGTCCAGGAAATCACTCCCTTACCAAGGAATCTCCACCCTATGGGTTTTAACTCCTAAAAATTCCTACCAAGGCGTCCAACTCCTAAGAATTTCTGTATTAGGATTTCTACCAAGGCGTTTTGACTCCTAAGGAATTATTTCAGGGGGATCATTCAACTTGTTTCTCTCGCTTCGCCCGGTCACCGGCCGATCCTCTCGCGAGGGGACGGAAACGCGGTTAAAAGGGCTCCACATTCACTTCGTGAGTCCGGACTGTCCGGCCCACGTCTCATGCACACACCATTCACTCCCCCCTTCACGCCCCCTGAACAATACTTACCAGTCCTCCTTTCTTGTTCAGGTCTTCCTACGTACAAGAATTGTGGGCGATTTACCACGGTTCTCAAGGGAGTTGAGCTCAAAGAAATTGTTTTCTTTGCCTTTGTTCTACGATTTAGGACGTGCTTCTAATTACTGCTTGCTAGTGCCTGCTGCCCTCCTGGGCTACAGAATACTGTTAGAGGCGTCCCCCTCCCCAGCAAGAAAGCAGGTCCTAGCGGAGTATCAGTCGGGGTCACCAATTGAAATAAATGAATTAACAAGCTAAAAATTTTAGCAAGTATTGAACATTTATTAGTAGAACAAAGGCAAATACAGCGCTGGGCGCTTAGCAATCAGCCAGAGGCGCAATCTTATTCACCTTTTTGTGAGCTTAAGTATCCTCTCAAACTGTTACATATTCATTAAGCTTAAAAGATAATTTACACTTCACTTCAACCTCTTTGCACCCCTCTCCCGACAGCAAGGCGCCTCTCCGGTCCTCTGGATCTTGAAGGATTGAAGGCAGGAATCCCCTTCTCAGTTGTAACTCAGTTTATTCCACAGTTTCTTTGGGAGGTGTGAGCTCTTAGTGAGATAACAGACTTCCTGGGATGTATGCAGTTTATCTTCCTTGTTTCTTTAAGATGTCTTGATCCCAGGCTCTGTGGTTTATCAACTTAAAGAACGTTTATCGAAGTTACAATTCACTCTAACCTTGTTTCTACTATATTTTACCTTAACATTATTTCTACCTAGTACATTATTACTTGTAAATGTTATCCTATTATATACAAAAGCCAACATTTATCATCCACTCATTTTCACACAGGGGTCCAGGCAAATAGTTCATAGCTATTTCTAAGTTTTTGGTTGAAAGAAAAAAGTATTAAGAAACCCACATCTTCACAACAAAGCTACCTTATATAGCATATTTTACATATAGCATCTATTTGTGACAAAGCCACTGTTTACAAAAGCTACTTTAACATCACTTATTTTAACATATGCCAGAAAGCCAATATTTTAGCATCTATTTATCACAATTCCCCCTCTTCTATTTTTACAAATCATTTGGCTTGAGCAATAATTCTTGGTTTTTTGATTTTCATCATTTGCTCATTTTTTTCACAAATCAATTTCGCTTCTTTAAAGGGATCTCTTATATTATTTTGTTCCTTTAACACCATTACTTTTTGTGCCGTTCCAGATGTAGCTAATTTGGGGTCTACAGGCATTGTGACTACTTGCATACCTTGGACTACACTGGTGATTAGTCGAATAAAACAGGGGATCAAGCAAGGAAGAAATGTCAAACCAGCTGTAGCGCATAAAAGGAAGAAGCCTAGCTTCTTCCACCATTTTATTCTCAATATATTATCCCACCAGCTAGCTTTAACATTGATTCTCATTTTTGGACCGGTACATGGGCTATTTTTTTGATATCTTTGGCTATATCTAGGACGGCATCCCCGTTGTCATCTATTTTCAAACAACAATCTGATGTATTAAATTTTCCACAAACACCCCCTTCCTTAGCTAATAAATAGTCTAAAGCCAACCTGTTTGATACACTGCAGCTCGGGTTTGGCTTTGTTGACTTAATATTAATTCTAGTGCTCAGGCAGTCTTGTTTGTTATTATCTCCACCAACTGCTTGGAGTCTTATAATACGATTCAGCATATAAATCAGGGGTTCGATATCCCCAACTCCTATCTTGTGCCTAGGTGGCTGGCCCATATGTTTCCAGTATGCATTCAGGGGGCCATTCTTCATCTCTCCACTTTTGAGATCCCCCAATCAATTCCCTTTATTCCTTTTTAAGTCCTCATAACAGGTACTCTTAATTGATCTCCATCTGATCTTGGTAAAAGGAAAAATCTTGGCTGTATGATCCCCAGAGTACAACTCCCTTTCCATCGGGGGGGAAGTTTTGGGTATGCTCTTTTCCCACATAAATAAGCCATCTGGTGCTTTCCAATAATCTTTTTTTTGTTCATTTATATTCTCTCAAAATTTTGATATTTCTGGGATCTCAAAAGAAGGATTCTTGTCTGTGTCATTGCATTGAAAAAGTTTGGTTTCATTATTACACTTGCAATTTTTTTCCTCCTGTTTTTTTTCTGGGTCCAATATAGAGTTGGTTTTTCTGGGATCCACCATGCAGGAAGTTCCATTACTAACTTTATACCTCTTGCAGGGAGTATTTCTTACTTCACTAAGAAAATTCTTTCCAGTGCGCCAGAGACATTCTTCTCTTATTACTGCTGAACTTAGAATCCACCCTTTTGGTCGGCTCTCTCCTTTTATATTTGTCCGGTTCCATTTAAGGAGTTCAACTGGGCTTAAGCTACTGCCTTTCTATGGCCATTCTTTTGACATTAAGGCCCCTCTACAGACCTAACAGTTGGTTACGTTTAGTTCTTTACTTATTTTTTCTCTCAGTTCTACAAACGGATTTTTTCCAAATCTCGAGATATCGATTTTCTGTTTTAATTGCTGTTTAAGTTTTGTATATAAATTTTGGCGTGGGGTTAACACAGAATTAGATTGCTGTGTTACCTTAGCCTTTCCATTTACTACTTGTTCTTTTACCAAATCTTGGACCTTACCTTTAAAGGAAAATGTGAAACAAACCCATCTTTCCCCTTTTGGACATTCATTTTTTTTTAAGTTTTCTGCAATCCAATATTTTTTCTCGTTCTGTGTACAGGTACTTAGTTTGGAAGGGTTATAACAGTGACTGTTAACATGGGTGTGTGTAATAAAAAAGGAACTTCTGTTTCTTTCTATGTAAAGTTTCCGGTAGCACTTATGACATGATTTTGCTGGTATCCCGAAAGATGAGAAACAAAAAACAAGAAGGAGGAGTAATAGAGGTCCCGGTATGGCTTATACCCCCACCTCCCATGCCTATGGGGTTTGCTGCCCACAGCAGGTGTATATGAGTTCTTCTTGGCGGCGAGTTATAGTTGCCAATCCGGTCTTGCCTCTATTTCCTTGTTACGTCTCTTGCTCTTTTCCTGGCAAATCAATTGTTAATTTTTTTACCCGTTCCTCAGGCACTTCCCACTTAAACAGGCACTAGTAATTCTCATCTATAAGGCAAAGTTATAATCTTAGGGAATAAATTTGTTATTTAACACCCATACAATGGGGGTGCTGTTGTGTAATTTGCAGTACTAATTTTTACAATTTATGTATTTACATTTAACCCCAGCCAGCATGATAGAGGTTGTGATATCTCGAGATTAGGATACAGTCTATTAAAACATGAAGACTTTTTGCAGCTGGATTATTCAATACCACCCAGTCCTCGTTTAAGAGTTAATTTGATATCACCCGGCTTAGATGTTATAGTCCATTTTTTTCGGTTCTTTCACTGGTCCTTTTATTCTGCTGGCGTGGATCTACTCTCTTTCCCTGGTTTGGATCGCTGCCTCAGTCATCAGTAGCACCTGAAAAGGACCCTCCCATTGTGGAGTTAAAGATTGCTCTTTCTATGTTTTTACTAGTACCCATTCCCTGGATGGATATTATGGATTTTAAAGTCTAAAGGTATGGTTTGAGGGATTATCCCTCTCAACCTCAAATTTTCTTGTTTGTTTTTGTTTTTGTTTTTTTTTTAATGCATGTATTACTCTATATGCATATTTAGAACCAGCAAAAAATAATCACTATCTTGCCTCAATACAGCTTGCAGGACTTCACAAGCACCCACAGCTCTGCTGTTTGAGAGGCAATTTACTCAGTGCATCTTTTAAATTTTTACTCTTCTACTACTACTACTTTTGAAGACTCACCACCAAACACATTCCCTCCCTCAGGCCAGGGAGTGCCCCCAATCTTCCCCAGCTCGGGTCTGGAGATTTATCACTTGAATGCTGCACAGTCATGGGTTCTCCTCAACCCCCTCAAGGAGGCTGAGTCAAACCCCCTCGTTTTTCAATTTTAAATTTTTTGTTCTAATAAATAAGATTCACAATACAATAACTACACTGGTCATTTACTTAGATGCTCTTTGAGTCAATAAATCTTATTTTCTTATTGTCAGCCTTCGGGCCTCATTTACTCTCAGAGCCCTGGCTGCACAACTTTGCAGATAATGCGGCAGCCTCTGGCTACATTCTGAGACAATGAATAGCCTCCAGCCACTGGATCTGGTAACTTACAAAAATTAGCAACAGGCTGCCGTGTTCTCCAAAAGTGGTTGCCAAATTTTTTAAAGCATGGGAGAACAACACTTTTTGCAAAAGCTGCTTGCAAACTAACAGTATACTTTACAGAATTGGCTCCAGGATTTTAACCTGCCTATTTTGGCTTTCTATGACAACAAACTATGCAGAGAGGACTGAGAGACACACTTTGTCCACACCTTCCCCTCAGCAGTTCCAAATCTCTTCTCCATAGCAGTCAATTGCCCCTTCTCTAAGGCAACCCGTCTGGCTGCCTGAAGGCCACAAAAAAAAAAAACCAAAACAAAAAAAAAACAAAAAACTTAGAAGCACTGAGCAAAACTCTGCTCAAAAAAAACCTCAACCACTCAGAGTTACCCAGGCAGGAGGCCTCAACTCTGAAACAGTTAATTATAAAATTTGGTGCATCTTTTATACAAATCAAGTTTTGAGGGTTCTTCACAATAACATTTTAGTGGTTACTTTAAATAGAGAATTGCCAATTATACTATTAATTGACTTATTTTCATTATCTATTATGCCATTTTTCTTGAGGCTGCCCACACTTTTGGGTTTATTTCAGCACAACCTCTCAGGCAGATACCACAGTGTTAGCTTTTGTAGTTCTTCACAATATTAATGTACATTCTCACTTTAGCCATCAAATTCTTTTTAGTAAATACAATT